>PJEM01007055.1:0-21084 GCA_004023845.1 Helogale parvula | reverse complement strand
AACAAACATCAGTGTCTTGGTACTGATTTGAAGTTGTAAACATTCAGTCTTTCATGATTAAGAATGATGTTAGCTGCAGGTGTTTTGTAGATACACTGTATCAGGGTGAAGTAGTTCTTTCCTATTTCTAGTCTGTTGAGGCTTTTTGTTTGCTTGTTTGTTTGTTTGTTTTTAAATAGTTTATTGTCTAATTGGTTTCCATACAACACCCAGTGCTCTTCCCCACAAGTGCCCTCCTCCACCACCACCACCTCTCTTCCCCCCTGCCCCTTCCCCTTTAACCCTCAGTTCATTTTCAGTATTCAATAGTCTCTCAGGTTTTGCGTCCCTCTCTCTCCCCAACTCTTTCCCTCTTCCCTTCCCCATGGTCCTCCATTAGGTTTCTCCTGTTCTCCTGTTAGTCCTATGAGTGCAAACATATGGTATCTGTCCTTCTCCGCCTGACTTATTTCCCTTAGCATGACACCCTCGAGGTCCATCCACTTTGCTACAAATGGCCATATTTCATTCTTTCTCATTGCCATGTAATACTCCATTGTATGTTTGTTTGTTTCAATCATGAGAGGATGTTGGATTTTTTCAATAGCTTTTCTTTGCCTGTTAAGCCAATCATGTGTTTTTCATCCTTTAGTTTAATAATATGATATATTATGCTGAATAAATTTTGGATATTAAAGCAATCTTATATTCCTGGGTTAAATTCTACATGGCCAGGGTATATAATCTTTTTCATATTTCATAGGATTCAGTTTGCTTGCTAGTATTTTGTTGAGAATTTTTACATCTATATTTAAAAGGGATATTAGTGAATAGTTTTCATTTCTAGTTTTGTCTTTGGTTTTGTTATCAAGGTATTATTGACCTCAATGAATGAATTGAGAAGTGTTTTTTTCTCTTTTATATTTTATAAGGTTTTGTGAAGGATGAGTATTAACTTTTTAAATCCACCCATGAAACCATCTTGGAATTTTTGTGGAAAATATTTGAATTACCAATCCAATTTCTTTTATAGTTTTTTGATATTCAGTTTTCCTATTACTTCTTGAATTAGTGTCAGTAATTTTTGTCTTTCTAGGATTTGTTGATTTCATCTAGGGTTTCTACTTTTTTGGCATACAGTTGTTCATTGTATGCCCTTACAATCACTTTTAAATTTCCATAAGATGAATAGTAATACATCTATTTCCTCTATCCTCTTGGTTGTTTTATATATATCAACATCAATTGTGTGTGTGTGTGTGTGTGTGTGTGTGTATAAACACAAAACTGTTTCAGTGCTTTATTAATAATTGGAAATAAACCTAATAAATTGGAAGTGATGATATCCTAGAACACCAAGAAGCAAGGGAGATAGGCTTGCATTTTGTCTCTCTCTTTTTCTTTAATTAAATACATCTTAGCAAAAGTAGATTTTGAAGATTTAGATTTTATACATTTAAATTAGATTTTGTGAATTTAGTAGAAAAACATTAGCATAAAAATATCCCACTGGCTCACCCACATATAGAAGCTCATGAATAAAGTATTTCTCATAAATTAACTAAAATTATTATGAATAGACACAGACTAACAGGAAATGTATCTGATACTACTTTGCATCTGACAATACTGCAAATAAGAGAAAAGAACAGGTTTTCACAAACAGCATAGTTAGCCGGATTACATTCTTAATTTTTCACTAATTTTAAGATGAAAAGAGAAAAGTTTTGATTTGGGACTATAATAATCCTCATTATGTAAAACATATTAAAATAACTATATCATCCCAATGTATTCTGAATTATGGATTGTTTTTCTAAAGTCATTTTTACTGTTTTTTTCACACCTGATTTCTTGCAATGATAAAATGAAAGGTTAATCATAGTAGCATCTTATCAAAAGTTGCCCCCCTAATCCTTGATTCATGAGCTTCTACATATGGGCAAGCCAGTGGGATATTTTCATGCTATCTTGAATGTTGCCAAGTATGCCATTGGGATGATATCTAAATTAAGTCTCTTCACAATAGGCTGTTCTTTTAGAGAGAAAAGGAGTCCAATTTGTCATGAAGAAATCTTCCAGTCTTGACCCCATGTGGTTACTTATAGTCATTAATTCCCTGTAGTTGTTAAGCACAGAAGAGAATTTATTTAACTAAAATGAATATCTTATGAAATACATCTTAAAGCAACATTTGCATGTAGCTACTGCCTTCCCCCTTCTCATTAGGGCAATTTATATTTAAATAAGATCCAAGTTGATGGAAAACTTAATTGAAGACCATTGGTTATTTGTATTCTTCTTTCCATTTCTGCTACATACATTTCCATGTTTTGCCTTTATTGAGTGCATACTCTGCCAGATTTTGTGGGCATGCAGAAATTAAGACTTTGTTCTCTAGGAATCAACATTACATACCTATATGTAATACAATGAAATCAGTCCAGGTTAAGACAGGCATACTGTACTGTCAGACGACAGAAAAGAGACCAGTCTGACTGACAGAGGCTGAAAATGCTGTGCAGATATGATACCCTTTGACTTGAGTCTTTAATAAAGGCTTGGCATTTTTGGCTTCAAAACAATCCCAGGTGAATGAAACCTTACAAAAGCTATATTGATAGGGGCACCTGGGTGGCTCAGTCCGTTAAGTGACCAACTTCAGCTCAGGTCATGATCTCACTGTTCCTGAGTTTGAACCTCGTGTCGGGCTCTGTGCTGGCAGCTCAGAACCCATAGCTTGTTTCTCTCTCTCTCTCTCTCTCTCTCTCTCTCTCTCTCTCTCTCTGTCCCTCCCCTGCTTGCATGCTCTCTCTCTCTGTCTCTCTCTGTCTCTCAAATATAGACATTAAAAAATTAAAAAAAGAAAAAGGATACAAAAGCTATATTGATATATAATACACTCAGTAAAAGACCATAAATGTAGTCTGAATGAACTATAGAATAGGCAGAAATAGGTAACAGGCTATGAGTTTAAAGAAGTAAGAAAGGGCTTCTTGGTAGACTATTTCTCCTAATGTGTTAAAAAGTTTTGACTATATGTTATACAAAAACATGAGTTATTTAAGATAGAAATAAAATATATTTACGTTTTTGAAGTTCTTCCAAAGGGGTAATAAAAGAATAAAAAATAAAGGTATGTATTGACCTCTTGGGAGTGGTGTATTTCCCTTTACTCCATCTTTAGGTCTTCATAAGAGGACTAGATATTTTCATATTTTTAGGAAAGAGAAAAATGAGTCTTCATAGGAATACATTCTCTCCCTTTCTTGTCCTCTTTAATATTCTCTATTATAGTTCTCTCTTTCGACAGACTCTTTCTCCCATGAAGATGGTGCAATCAGAGGCTGAAATGACCTACTAGAGGAAGATTAGACCTCTTGTTCTGGGACTTAGGGGGTAAAAAAAAAATCCCCTCTTTCCTTGCCCTCTTTGTTTTTGGACTCATTAGAAGAGTTAGTATTTCATTGTGGATTCAGAAAACAGTTTCTCAATCTCATTATTCTTGATACTTTGGCCAGATGATTCTTCCTGTGGGAGGCTGTCCTATGCATTGTAAGATGTTTAGCAGCATCTATGACTTCTATTCACTAGATGCTGAAGCATGCCCCAGTGGTGGAAACTAAAAGTGTCTCCAGAAATTGCCAAATTATCATCTGAGAGAACAAAATTGTTCCTAGCTAAGAACCACTGTTTTAGAGACAAAGGGGGATAAGGAATCTCTCAGTCTGTTTGGTTCCAAATATCATGTTTGTCTCTTACAAATAGGAAAAATGTTGATGTATCCCCATAATCCAATTAAGTACACAATGAATATACATTAATAAATCAAAAGATTATATGCCATGACCAAGCAGTATTCATTCTAAGGATGTAAAGATAATCCAGCATGTGCAAATCAGTCAATATGATACATCATGTTAATAAAATAAAGGCTAAAAATGATATGATTATCTCAATAGATGCAGAAAAAGAATTTGAAAAAATCCAACAGCCATTCATGTGAAAAATACTCAACAAAGTGGGTATAAAGGGAGTATTTTTTCACATAATAAAGACCATAGCTGAGAAACCCACAGTGAATCCCATATTCAATACAGAAAGCCAAAAGCCTTTACTCTAAAATCAGGAAGATGAGGATGCCCACTCTCACCATTTCTATTCAATGTAATACTGCAAGTCCTAGCTAGAGCAAGCAGGCAGAAAAAGAAATAACAGTTATCAGAATTAAAGAGGAAGATGTAAAATTGTTTCCAATGGTAACTGAGTTGTCTGTTAAGTGTCTGTTAAGTGTCCAACTTTTGATCTCAGCTCAGGTCATCATCTCCTTGTTGTAAGATCAAGCCCTGTATTGGGATCTCTGCTTAGGATTATCTCCCCCGCCCCTCACTGTGCCCATCCCTTGCCTGTGCTCTCTCTCTCAAAATAAAAAAACAAACTTTTAAACAATTAAAAAATAAAATTGTTTTCATTTGCAAATAGTATTACTTTTTAATTCCAAAATAGCTAACATACAGTGTTCTATTAGTTTACTTTAACGTGTGCAATAGTACAATATAGTGATTTAACAGTTCTATACATTACCCAATACGTATCATGATAAGTGTACATTTTAATCCCCATAATCTATTTAACCCATCCTCTCACCCACTTTCCCTTTGGTAACTATCAGTTTGTTCTCTATACTTAAGAGTTTATTTCTTGGTTTGTCCTTCTCTCTCTCTCTCTCTCTCTCTCGCTCTCTCTCTCTCTCTCTATCTCTCTCTCTCTCCCTCTCCCTTTCCCCATTTGTCTTGTTTCTTAAATTCCACATATGAGTGAAATCATATGGTATTTGTCTGTCTCTGACCTATTTCTCTTAGCATTATACTCTCTAGTTCCATCCATGTTGTTGCAAATGGCAAGATTTTATTTTTATACCTGAATAATATTCCATTGTGTATATATGCCACATCTTCTTTATCCTTCATTGGTCAATAGACATTTGAGCTGCTTCCAAAATTTGGCTAATGTAAATAATGCCACAGTGAACATAGGAATGTATGTATCGCTTTGAATTAATGCTTTTGTATTTTTGGGGTAAACATTCAGGAGTGTGATCTCTAGATCAGAAGATAGTTCTATTTTTAGCTTTTTTAGGATCTTCCATGTTGTTTTCCAAAGAGGCTGCACCATTTTACATTCCCACCAACAGTGCACAAGTATTCCTGTTTCTCCGTAGCCTCGTCAATACTTGTTGCCTTTTGTATTTTTGATTTCACATCTGACCAGTGTGAGGTGATATTTCATTGTAGTTTTAATTTGCATTTTCCTGATGATGAGTGACATTCAGCATTTTTTCATGTTCTGTTGACTATCCGTAGATCTTCTTTGGAGAAATGTCTGTTTATGTGTTTTGCCTATTTTTAATTAGATTGTTTGATTTATGGGTGTTGAGTTGTATCAGTTCTTTATATATTTTGGATGCTAACCCTTTATCATATCTATCATTTGCAAATAGCCTCTTCTATTTAGTAGGTTGTCTTTTAGTTTTGTTGATTTGTTTCCTTCACTGTGCAGAAGCTTTTTATTTTGATGAAGTCTCAATTTTATTATGTTAAAGTATGTTCCCTCTAAATTTATTTTTTTGAGGGCTTCTACCATGAATGAATGTTGTACTTTGTCAAATTATCATATGGTTTTTATCCTTTCTCTTACTGACATGATATATCACATTGATTGATTTGTGAATATTGAACCACTTTGGCATCCCAGGAATAAGTCTCACTTGATCTTAGTGGATGATTTTTTAATGTATTATATTTGGTTTGCTCGGATTTTGTTGAGAATTTTTGCATCTATATTCATCAGAGATATTGGCTTGTCATCCTCTCTTAGTGTGCTTATCTGGTTTTGATATCAGGGTAATGCTGGCCTCATAGAATGAATTTGGAAATTTCCCTTTCATTTCTATTTTTTTTTTTTGGAATACAAAAGAATTTCTCTATTTGAGAAGAATAGGTATTAACTCTTCTTTAAATGTTTGGTAGAATTCACCTTTAAAGACATCTGGTATGAGACTTTTGTTTGTTGGGAGTTTTTTGATTACTGATTCAATTGACATGATTTTTACATAAAGAAAATTGTAAACACTCGACCAAAAAACTGTTAGATCTAATCCATCAATTCAGTAAAGATACAAAATTAATATACAAAAATCAGGAATGTTTTTATGCATGAATGGATTTTCTGAAAGGTTAAAAAATTGATCCTATTTATAATAACATCAAAACCAAAACTTAAGAATAAATTTAACTAAAAAGATGAAAGGTCTCTACTCTGAAAACAATAAGACGCCAATGAAAGAAATCAAAGAAGACACAAATTGAAAAGCATATTATGTTAATGGATAGGAAGAATTAATATTGTTAACATGTCAATGTTACCAAAAGCCATGTGTAGATTCAATGTAATTCCTATCAATATTTCAATGGTATTTTTTCATAGAAGTAGAAAAAATATTTCTAAAATTTATATAGGACCACCAAAGGTTCTGAATAGCCAAAAAAATCTTGAGAAAGAAGAACAAAGCAGGAGGCATCATACTTGATATTAAGCTATGCTATAATGCTATAGTCATCAAAAACAGTATGGTACAACATAAAAATAGATAATTAGACTAATGAAACAGAACTGAGAGCTCAGAAATAAACCTGCGCATATATGGTCAACTAATATTTGACAAGTGAGGCACAAATACTCAATGAAGAAAAGATAGTGTTTCAATAAATGGTACTGGGATAATTGAATATTCCCATGTAAAAGAATAAAATTGGACCTCTATCTTACACTGTGGATAAAAATTAACTCAAAATGGATTAAAGACTTAATTAGAAGGCCTGAAACCATGAAACTCCTAGAAGAAAATAATAATAAGATTTTTTTTGGCATGGGTCTTGGTACCCTTTTTTTAGATAGGATGCCTAAAGCACAAACAACAAAATAAAAAAGAAATGAGGAAGATGACGTCAAACTAAAAAGCTTTTGCACAGATAAGGCCCATCAACAGTGTGAAAAGAAAGCCTATGGAATGGGAGAAATATTTACAAACCATGTATCATATACATATATATATATGTATATATATATATGTATATATATATATATCCAAAATATATAAAGAACTCATGCAACTCAATAGCAAAAAATAAATAACCTAATTTTTAAAACGCACAAAATACCAATAGCATTTTTTAGGGAACTAGAACAAATAATCCTAAAATTTGTATGAAGCACAAACACACACACAAAAAAACCCTGCATAATGAATGCAATCTTGAAAAAGAAAAAGAAAACTGAAAGTATCAGAATCCTAGATATCAAGATCTTCTACAAAGCTGTAGTAATCAAAGGAGCATCATACTGGCACAATAGAGTCACATAGACTGGTGGAAAAGAATAGAGAACCCTGAAAAAAACATACTTTTATGGCCATTTAATATCAGACACAGGAGGCAGGAATATACAATAGGAAGAAGACAGTTTCTTCAATAAATGGTGTGGGCAAAAAGTTACATGCAAAAAAATGAAACTAGATAATTTTCTTATACCATACACTCACAAAGAAAAAAGCCTCACAATGGATTAAAGACCTAAATGTGAGACCTGAAACCATAAAATTCCTAGAAGAAAACAGTACTCTCTTTGACATCAGCCTTTAGAAACATTTTTCTAAGTATGTCGCCTTTGGCAGAGAAACAAAAGCAAAATTAAACTACTGGGACTACATCAAAATAAAAACTTTTGCACAACAAAGGAATCATCAACAAAACAAAAAGACAATCTACTGAATGAGAGGAGATATTTGCAAATGATATATTTTATAAGGGATTAATATAAAAAATATATAAACTGATGCAACTCAATATCCAAAAAACAAATAATGAAATTTCAAAATGGGCAGATTTTCATTTTTCCAATGAAGACATGCAGATAGCCAAGAAACACATGAAAATATTCAACATTACTAATTATCAGGGAAATGCAAATTAAAACCACAAAGAGATATCACCTCACACCTATAAGAATGGCTAGAGTCAAAGAAACAAGAAATAGCAACTGTTGGCAAGGATGTGAAGAAAAAAAAACCCTATGCATTATTAGTAAGAATGCAAGCTGGTGTAGGCACTGTGGAAAACATTATAGGGATCCCTCAAAAAATTAAAAGTAGGTCTACCATATGTTCTAGTAATTCCACTATGGGTATTTGCTCGAAGAAAACAAAAGCACTAATTCAAAAAAATATATGCAGCCATATGTTTATTGAGCCTTTATTTGCAATAGCCGATATGGAAGCAGACCAAGTGTCAATCGATCGATGAATAGATAAAGAAGATACACACACACACACACACACACACACACACACACACACACACACACACAATGGGATACTACTCAACCATGAAAAGGAATAAAGCATTGCCATTTGCAACCACATGAGTGGATCTAAAGGGTATAATGCTGAGTGAAAAAAGTCAGCCAGAGAAAGATAAGCACCATATGATTTCACTCATATGTGGCAATCAAGAAATAAAACAAATGAACCAAGAAGAAAACAAAAACAAACAAAACCCCGGTTTCTTAAATATATAAAACAAAACTCTTTGTTGTTAGAGGGGAGGGATATGGATAGGGGAATAGATAGAGTACGTGGAGGAGATTAAGAGCACACTTATCATGATGAGCACTGAGTAATATGTAGAGTTGTTGAATCATTAGATTATACACCTGAAACTAATTAAGGCTGTTTGCAAATTATACTTGAATAAAAATAAATAAAATTATAAAAATAAAAAAACCCTGAAATCATTTAAAAATGGGCAAATCACCTGAATGGACATTTCTTCAAAGAAGATGTATGAAAGGCCAACAATTACATGGAAAGATGCTTAAAATCACTAGTCATTATGGAAATATACATTAAAACCACAATGATCTATCACCCCACATCTGTGAGAATGGAAAAAGGAAAGAGATAACAAATGCTGGTAAGGATGTAGAGAAAATCCTTATGGACTGTTGGTGGGAAGGTTAATTGGCGCAACCACTCCGGAAAACAGTGTGTAAGATTCTCAAAATATTGGAAATGGAGCTACCATATAATCCAGAAATTCTACTTCTGGGAATATATCCAAAGACAATGAAAATCTAACTTGAAAAGATATCTATGGCCTCATGTTTATAGCACTATAATTTACAATAGCCAAGATGTGGAAAGAACCCAAGTGAATGAATAAAGAAGTTGTGTGTGGGGGGGAGTGGGTGTGTGTTGTGTTTTGATTGGGATGGAATATTATTCAGTCATAAAAAATGAGGAAATTCTACCATTTACAACAACATGGACGGACCTTCAAGGCATTATGCTAAGTAAATTAAGTCAGACAGAAAAAGACAAATATTTTATGATCTCACTTATCTGTAGAATCTTAAAAAAAAAAAAACTCCTAGAAAAGGAGTTGGACCTGTGGTTACCACAGGCAGAGGGTGGCTGGAGGGGGGAATTGGATTGGAGGAAGGTGGACAAAAGGTACAAATTTCCATCTGTAAAATTGAAGTCCCAGAGATGCAGTGTACACACAATGACTATTGCTGACACTGTGGTATGATATACAGAAAAGGTGTTAGGAGAGTTAATCCTAAGAGTTCTCATCACAAGAAGTAAGTTCTTTCCTATTTTTCTTTCTTATCTTTCATTGTATGTGGGAACATAGACGTTAGCCCAACCTGTTGTAATCAATGCACAATGTAAATCAAACCATCATGCTGTCTGCCTTAAACTTATACAGTGATATATGTATTTCTCAAACCAGAAAAAAACATAGTAGGCCTATGAAAGTGTGTAATTGGCCAGATCCTCAGACACCGCAATGTCATGCAGTGCCCTTAGTGTTAGCAGATTAGACAATGTCTTTTGAAAAGAGCTCATGAAGCACAGCCAGATTGCTGAAAGAGGGGATTCCTTTTATATGACTCTATTAGGACAAGAGAGATAGAAACACTTTAAGGAGAGATTGATTTTCACAGAAGTTCAAGTGCTAGAATGAGATGTGAGCAGTGGAAACAGGAAAATTTCAATGTTCTTTAGTCTTACACACATATATATGTGTCCCCTTGGAAGTAGGGATACTTTTGGTGGAGACTTTTTTTGCAGTATGAACACTATTACGTGTTTTAAACATACTGCAGATGGGAAGATTAATTTGAAAAGAAAAAAATCCAAAATATAAAAAGTCAAAAATGAAGAAGGAAAAATAATCACCAGCTGGCAGATTAGGTATAATTATAATTAACGATGATGATGTTATTATATTCAAAAAGCAGTGATACAGGGAAGCCACACTGGAAAAGAGAGCCATCATGAACAGTTTGATGTGTTGGCTAATCCGTAGGAGCCAAATAGTTGTGTACTCACTGAGTTGATGTAGATGAGCCTCATGGCGTTTCATAATTTAGAAACAATATCTGTTTTTCTATGCCAGTGAAAACAAATGTGCCCTTAGAAAATCACTGGGCTAAAAATCAAATTAGGTGTAATATATTAAAAAGAGGCTTTAACTTGAAATTATTAGCAAAACTTTCTATATCCATTTGCAAGAAATAATCTGATAATAACTTAGAGTTGGAGGAGACATTTTGTACAAACTGGTATTTCCAACGAAGATAGTCACACTCAGAGAGGTTACTCATCCACTATCACAGTAGCTACTCAGTGAAAGAGTTAGGGCTAAATCCCAAGATGCTTCAAGATTCTTGTTGCACAGACCAGGGATCATTAAAACTGACTTTTAAGGTAGCAACTTTTAAGAATTATCAGGCGAAATAAAGAGAATACTTCTTATTTCATCTCCCACTGGGAAAAAACAACAATTGGGTTTTTTGGTTTTTTTTGTTTTGTTTTGTTTTGTTTAGAAGCAGTAGTCGTTCTCTAATTTGTTATCTAAGGATCAATCCTCTCCTTGGACTTGCTGGAACTGCTTATATAGAGAGGGGGGAATGAAAATAAATGACCTAAGATGTTTAAGAATCAGGTATATTACTCAAATTGTACAATTTATTTTTAAAGATCTAGAAAATTTCAGGATATCAAGTCATGAGATAGCAGTTTTAGGCACAAGAGAGTCTGTATGATAAAGTCAACAAGATGTCCAGATAGGTAACTCCAGAAAGTTAAAGTCACAATCTCTCAGGATTACCATCTTTTCTATTAAGTAAACGAACACATGCAAAGCACTTGGAATAGTACTTGGCACATAGAAGTTACCATATAAGTGTGTGCTATTGTTATCATGACATTTATGATCGTCACTTTCTCTAATATTCTCTTTGTTGTCCTCAGCCTGATATGGTTCCAGGAGACAGAGCGTTTCTAGCATGTACATTGTGTATCTCTAATGCTGAATACTTTCTCTGCCACACAAAAGGTAATCAAAGGTTGCTTACTGAGTGAATACTGTTAAATACTCTCACAAGGTGCCAGCTTAACATATCACTTTCTGTGTAAGATAACTCAAAACATGACAACTGCAAACCTAGTCAAATTGCAATGAAGAATTTAAGCATTTAAAGCAAAGGAAAGTAATGTAAGTGAACAAGAAAAATTTTACCCTAGAAAAGACCAAAAAAAAAAAAAAAGGAAGAGGATGGAATTTGTTGTGAGGTAGACATTCATGGCTCCTATACATGCATGTTGTAGGCTGGATAATGGATCCCCAAAGATGTTAACATCCTAAGCCCCAGAGCCTGTGAATATGTGAATATGGTGAAAGAAACTTTGCAGCTGTGACTAAGTGAAGAATCTTGAGAGGCACCTGGTTGACTCAGTCAGTTGAGCATTTGACTTTGGTTCAGGTCATGATCTCATAGTTTGTGAGTTCAAGCCCCACATTGGGCTTTGTACTGACAGCATGGAGCCTGCTTCAGATTCTCTGTCTCCCTCTCTCTTTGCCCCTCTCCCTTTCCCAAAAATAAATGAACATTAAACAATATTTTAAAAAAAGAATCTTGAGATGGGAAGCTTATTTTGGATTATCCAGGTTGACCAGTATAAACACAAGGGTTCTTCTAAGAAGGAGGCAAGAGGATCAGAATTAAAAAGGGAAGATGTAAACACAGAAGCAGAAGTTTGGGAGGAGACAGGACGCTACCCTGTTGGCCCTGCAGATGGAGGAAGGCCGTGAGGTGAGCATTGTAGCCAAACTCTAAAAGCAGAAAAAGACAATGTAGTGGGTTTTGTTCTAGGGCTTCCATGAGGATACAGACCTCCCAAAACCTTGATTTTATCCCATTGAAGCTGATTTTGGACATATGACTTCCAGAACTATAATGTGATGAATTTGTGTGGTTTTAAGTGACTACGTTTATGGTAATTTTAAAGCAGCAACAAGAATCTGAAACAATGCAGAATCTCTGTATACTAATGCACATGAGATTGTAATATAAAGTTACTAAGCTTTATGGCTTTGTAGTTGCAGTTCAGGCATCTGTATGTTCATCCATCTCCTTGTAAGATGTTGCCTTTCTTCTTTCCTTCCTCAGCTTTGTTTTAAATGTGCATTTGTACATGAAACCTGATTCTTCCCAAACCTTATCAGCCTGTGAATGCTTCTATAGCCATGACAGTTGTAGTTCAGGATTCTCTGGTCCTTGTCTCCCCTTTGCAAAGTGTCTACGTCTAAACTGTTCTTTGGAGTCTCCAAAGGTTGCTTTACGTTTATTCTGCAAACATTCCACTTCTGCTGGGGACTTTACTGCACTTTGGAAACTGTCATACTCCAAAGGGTGTTTCCAGCAGACACATTTGTGGCTAGCATATACTGCGCTCGGCCCTACGTGCCACAAAATGCTGAGCCTTGTCAGTGTCACAGTTTGCAGGTTAGTTTTTAAGGGACAAAATAGTTCTCTTTTCAGTAATCTGTAGTAAATGTGTCCCAAAGCAGTGCTCCCAATAGCTGATAGAGTTTTTAGCAAGATAGTTGTTTTGTGTTTTATTTATGTCCCCTCTGTTATCTATGGAGTCTGAATGTGAATTCAAATTAGGGACGCCCAGGAGACACTGTGAATGAAGACTCCATGTCATCGTCATAATTGCCCCATTCCCCGGAGAAGCATGGCATTTGTGCTTCATATAACTCCTCTGCCTACCATCCTTCTTTCTCTGGGATACTTTCTCTCCCAGAAGCTAGCTCACCCATTTTCCAAATGCATTTGTATTCATTCTTTTGCTCCATCCAGGAAGTCATGGTTAGCTTTGAATATGCCTTGAAGTCTCTCAGACCTCATGAAAATCAACTTTGGGGAGGGTTTTCTCTACCCATTCACCAGTTATGACATAATGCCACTAGGACTCAGCATGTATTCATCTTTACCTCCATTCTTATGCTTGCCTAAGCCTGATATATTTTTAGTGACCTGGGAGTGACTGTTTAGTATGTTTTCTCACAGTGGAAAGCCAGGATTAAAATACAGATATACCTGAAAAGACTGCCATATAAATAGTTTTGTGTCTGAAAAATGTAACCTATTTTAAGTCCTCAGATCTGGGTTTTGTTGCCACAAAATAAAGAATCCAATTCACCTGTGTGTACAGTGTTGGCAAGAGTTGTCATCACCTGCAGGATTTGTAAGAAATGTTTATCCACCTCAAATAGGAGAGGTGGATTTGAGGTCTGCCCTGATTAGGCTGAGTGTGAGTAAATAACCAGAAATGTTAACTGTGGCCGTGGATGGTTGGTAAACAAGAAGGGCTACATTGCTTTTAATTCTTTAGAGCTGAATGAGCTTATTTGAAATAACAACTTCCACTTTGAACTAATTTGAACTAAAACCTATTTAAACGAATAATTTTGACTTTGTATTATTGCCCAGGCCTGTTGTGCAAACTTAGGGATGAACAATGGTTATTCCACACTTTACTCAGAGAAATTGCTATCTTCTCAGCAAAAGTGTTATGCTTTGGTAACAGATCTGTCTCTGTTTTGGTTTTTGTTTGTTTTGTTTTGTTTTTAATTTTTTTAAATATTTATTTATTTTTGAGAGAGAGAGAGAGAGAGAGACAGAGACAGAGACAGAGACAGAGCATGAATGGGGGAGGGGCAGAGGCAGAGGGAGACACAGAATCCCAAGCAGGCTCTAGGCTCTGAGCCATCAGCACAGAGCCGGACGTGGAGCTTGAACCCGGACATGGGGCTTGAACTCAGGAACCATGAGATCATGACCTGAGCGGAAGTGAACGCTCAACTGACTGAGCCACCCAGGCGCTGCTCTGGATTGTTTATCCATTAGCCCACAACAAATTTGCCAAATATTACTAGCCTAAAACAACTAAAGAGGATTATCTCACACAGTTTCTAGGGTCAAGAATCTGGCAGCAGCTTATCTGGATGCTGCTGACTAAGAGTCTCTCGTGAGTTTGGCCAACTATTGCTCAGGGCACGATACATCTTAAGACTTATCTAGAGATGGAATTTCTACCTGTAAAGTCACTCATGTGAAAGCTTCACTTTCTTGCCAACTGAGCCTCTCCACCGGGGTGATCATGACTGGGAAGCTGGTTTTTGTCAGAGTGAATAGGGAATGGGAGAGAGAGAGAGAACTGACTTTTATGACCTTCATTTCCGAGTCACATATCATCACTTCCACAAACAAAGGAGCTGTGTAAGGGCACAAATACAAGGAGGCGGGATCATTGGGTTCCCATCTTGGGTAGTGACTCCCACAGTCAACCAATTTGCTGACTGAATGTGAACAAAGCATTATGCCTCTTGGAGCTTTTGTTTTTTCCTCTTACAAGTTCAAGGTTTTAGTAGATAATCTCTACATATTTGGGCTCTCAGAGATGCTAATATGCTGGAGAATGATTACAGAGTGGGAAACTTGGACAGAAGCATACTCAGTGAATGGGAGAATTTATCTGTAAGGTTTTTACCCAAATTCCACAAAGCAACTGATGAGTTTTGTTTTTGTTTTTGTTTTCTCACCATTCGAATCATCTTCCAAAGATGTCTTCCAGGATCAATTGCAACTGTTAATTAAACATCATAGATTATTTTACATATTATTATTTAAGAATTTATTTTTCAAATTTTCTCATCTTACCACCAAGGAAAGAAACTGAGATCAAGAATTGTTTCATATGCTATTACAAATCACAAGACTGATTATTGACATTTATCTTTGTATAATATTGTGTGCAATAGGACTATTTTCAGTAAGAAAATAAAATAAATAGCATGTATGGAGAATTACTTTCTGCCTAGGGTTCTCCTAGGTGTTCTTTTAATCCTCCTAACAATCTTAGCATGGTAGAACCAGAATGATTTGCTTCTGTCACACATAAATTCCATGACAGTCAAATTTGACACCAGTCTGGCCCCAAGACCCAGGCTGTTAGCATCCACACCCTGCTTTGTATGGGGAGGTTGTAAAACTTGCACATGATCATAAAGCAAAGCAAGGGGAGGCCCATGTTGAGAATGCAGCTTCCTAATGTAGCCAGACACCCAGGGAATTCACACTCATGACAGATAGGCTGGTGGCTCTGGATTCCACTCTTCTTTAAGTGTATTCAGACCCCAAAATCCCAGGAAAATAAAGATAAAAAGGCTGAGTTCATCATATCTAAACTAGGATTCTGAATACATTAGACATTCTTAAATGTTAGGAAGTCAGTGTGAACCCTTTTCTTAATTACATGTCAAGCTTAGTAATTTTACATTCCAAAAGCACAAAATTTCCTCGTTGCTATAGTATTTGTTAGATATGATGATTTCATCTTTTGCCCAACATGTTAAGAAGGAGCTGGGTTTTGGTGTGGGATAAAATGATGATGGGAGTTTGGTTTGGGTTGACAAACACCAATCTCAGTGAACACCAATTATTTCTCTTGTTTTTGTTTTCAGAGTGAATCACATGCTAGAGAATCCCCAGAATAGCTTACATTGAGGTACATGGGATAACTAAAACTTCTCTAACAGCTTTATTTCTATATTTGTTCTGTTTTGTAAATCTACTCAACAATTCAGAGAAAATTCTGAGCATATTTTCTAGCCGCCTCAGTGAAAACAACATAGAGTACAAAGCTATTTGCTAATGCATCAAGGAAGTAGTCATATGGCCTAGAATATTGACTCTGAATTTTCATTCTTTAATATTTTTTGTTGTTTTAAATTTTCTTTATTTTTAATATGTTTAACACAAATTACTACTGGGAATACCAAAATTTAGTATATTGAGTGTGGTTAGTCAGATAAAATACAGGGCACCCAGTTAAATTTACATGTGAGATAAATAACAAATATTTTTTTCTGACAATTACTACTTTATTTATTTATTTACTTATTTTTAATATAGTTTATTGTCAAGTTGGTTTTCATATAACAGCCAGTGTTCATTCCAACAAGTACCCTCTTCCATGCCCATCTCCCGTTTTCTCCTCTCCCCCACCCCCCATCAACCCCCAGTTTGTTCTCAGTATTTAAGAGTCTCTTATGGTTTGCCTCCTTCCCTCTCCTTAACTATCCCCCTGCTTCTTCCCCATGGTCCTCTGTTAAGTTTCTCCTGATCTGCATATGGATGAAAACATATGGTATCTGTCTTTCTCTGCCTGACTTATTTCACTTAGCATAATACCCTTGAATTCCACCCACGTTGTTATGAATGACCAGATTCCATTCTTTCTCATTGCCATGTAGTATTCCATTGTATATATAAACCACATCTTCTTGATCCATTCATCAGTTGATGGACATTTAGGCTCTTTGCATGATTTGTCCATTGTTGAAAGTGCTACTATAAACATTGGGGTACATGTGCCCCTCTGCATCAGCACTCCTATATCCTGTGGTAAATACAAATATTTAGTTTAAAATATTTGGTACATATTTATACACAAAAATATCTATTTATTATGTGAAATTCAGAAATTCAAAATTTAACTGGGAACCTGTATGTTTTTTAAGTTTATTTATGTATATTGAGAAAGAGACAGAGCACATGAGCAGGAGAGGGGCAGAGGGAAACGGAGAGAGAGAGAATTTGAGAACCCCAAGAAGGCTGTGCACTAACAGTCCAGAACCCAACATGGGGCTCAAACTCACAAACCATGAGATCATAACCCAGGCCAAAGTCAAAGTCGTTCAACCAACGAAGCCACCCATATGCCTCTGGGCATCTGTATTATTATTTGCTATATCTGGTAAATTTAACTTGAAGGGCTTGAGGAGAATTGAGAATGTTCTCCTCCCTACTGTTTTGGGGGCTGATGGTTTCATTTCCATGGACTCCACTTTGAAGTGTAACTAAGTAACAGCTGAGCCTGCGTATTTTAGGAAAAAAGGTGGAGAACTGAGATTAATAGCCTACGTCCAACTTAGCTCTGCTTTCACTATTTGTGTGATCAGAAGTGAAGAATTTAAGTGTCTTATATCTCATTGTTTTCACTGGAATCACAGGGATGTTAATGCCCACCTCAGAATATTCTTCTTAAGGTCAAACGTATTGAAATCCTTGGCACTCTCTTATATAACAGCCATGGAATATACTTGAATTATTGTGTCCATCTTTCTTGTTGCTATAAAAATATGTGACCCAAATTTCTTTAAGTTCTATTTGCTTGTGGATACAAATAGTACTACTTTAATAATAGTTTGAATGTTATCAATTTCTTCCCTAACTGAACAGTAAAGCCAACCTACCCTCTTAATTTTTTTTCTATTATTTTTGGAGATCTCAGGGGGTTTCTCACATGTCTCTGTAAATTGTTCTCTTCAATTTTTCCATTCCCAACCTACTTTTTTAAGACTTTGCATTTCTGAGAGCAATTTTTGGTTTACAGCAAAGTTAAGAGGCAGGTACAGAGATTTTCCACATACCTCCTCCCTCCATGGATAACTCCTCCCCCACCCATTGTCAATACCACTCACCAGAGTGGTACATTTTTTACCAAGGATGAGCCTACATTGAAGCATCATATTCTCCCAAAGTCCATTGTTTATCTTATGGGTCAATCTTGGTGTTCTACAGTCTATGGGCTTGGGAAAACATATAAGACATACATCCATTGTTATAATATCATACAGAGTGTTTTTACTCCCCTAAATAATCTCTGTGTTCTGTCTATTCATCTGCCATCCTCACAGCCACTGACTTTCTTGTTATCTCATAGTTTTGTCTTCTTCAGAATGTCATAGAGTAGCAAAAATATATATGTCTCATTTTCAGATGGACTTCTTTCACCTGGTAATATGCATTTAAGTTTCTTCCATGTCTTTTCATGATATGATAGCTCATTATTTTTTATTTTATTATTTATTTATTTATTTGATGTTTATTTACTTATTTTTGAGAGAGGGAGAAAGAGAGAGGCAGAGAGACAGAGAATCCCAAGCAGGCCCTACACTGTCAACACAAATCCCAACTCAGGGCTCCAACTTGTGAACTATGAGATCATGACCTGAGCCCAAATCAAGAGTTGGACACTTAACCAACTGAGACACCCAGGTGTGCCAGCTCATTTCTTTTAGCAGTGAATAATATTATATTGTCTGGATGTATCATAGTTTCTTTGTCCATTCACCTACTGAAGGACATGTTGGTTGCTTCCAACCTATGCTTTATCTGTTGTCCATGAGGCATTTTAACATGTTTGTCATTCCTGACCCTGTAGCTTCTTACATCCTCGAAGCGCTCAGTCTTTTTATTCAGGGTATTAGTTCCATGTGCTTCTAAAGCTTTGGGGAGGCGGGTACAAAAGTAGACTATATTTGCTGTAGTACTCAGAACCCTAGTCAAACCATGGTCTGAGGACCAGTGAGGACAACTCTCCTTTCTCCCTTGGTGTTTAGGATGTCCAACGTGCTAATGCCTCGGTGCCCATATTTCACAGTTTTCTTTGTCACACAGCTCTTTGTGGAAGCCAAACCTACTCATATAAGCCTATCCTACTCCCCTTCTTCTTTCTTTTTTTTTTCATTGTGTAAAAGTGGAGTTTAGGTCCTACTGAAGTTGTCCTGAAGTTCAGAAGAATAATTTATAGAACCACACAGCAAACTGCTTTCCCCATCCAGAATACTCTATTCCTTTGCCCACAACCATTTTACTCAACGTTCAGTGAAAATAATTTAATGTAGTATTAAATGTAGAAGTAGAATGGGAGATACAGAAATGTAGTTAAAAACTCATAATCTCATGGTATTTGTCAAAGAGAAACATAAAAAAAATGGTTGTTAAAATTTGAAGCTTCAGGAATGACTTAGGGGAATATTGTGCAATAGTGACATTTGTGTTTGTTTTGATCTGTTTGAGAGTGAACATTAGAATCTGTTTATGCTCTGTTTTGGGTAGATACTTTGGGTAACAAGTAACAGGACTTAATGAAGTGATATCCTGGGAAAATGCCAGAACTAGGAATCAAAAGAATGACTTTAGTTAGGTCAAAATCCAAAGGTTTATGAATGGCAAGAACACACCAAGCTCTGTCCCGACCAAACAGAACATTCAGGACATCTGAATGTACCTATTTTCTGTCACTGTTACTTTGCACATGTTAGTCTCATCTCCTAGAAAGGTCTTTTTCCCTTATTCTAAAATTATCTTAGCCTTCCTATTAATCCTCCTCCTCCTGTCCAAATGCCCTCTGTCTTCCTCACACAGAGACCCCCACTTTACAACTCAAGTAGCCTGCAGGCATTTCTTTATTGCATATGCCACTTGCAATTTTAATGATTTCTTTGCATTGCATATTTCTCTCACCTCCCTGAAAACAGGGATCAGCTCCTATCCGTCTCTGTGTTCTGAGTGTCCCTTTAGTGCAGAGCTTAGTGCATAGTATATCTCAGTAAAAGTTTAGTAAATTGGACAAAGAAATATCGATCAGTGGCTATAAAGTGAACATACAGTTATTTTAATCTATCATGTACATTATTCTTACCTATGAAAAATGTTTAAAGCTTTAAGGAATTATAAAAAAGGCAATAGAGATGTGAACAATACGATATGTCAGGAATTGAAAGATATTAATCTTCTGGTACTAGGTACTCATTCCAGCATTGATACATATCTTTTATTTTCTTATCATGCTTAGAGTCCAGATGGATTTTTATTAGTTCACCAAAGCAATGCAGCAGACTCGACTTGTGCTTAAATCACTATAATTAGTTTAATCTTAAAATAAAGTAAATGAAATTGCTAAATGGGACTGGATATTTAGTCATGACATTTTAGTGCCCAATAAATTTAAATGAGAGAAAAAAGCAATATACTTCCCTATGATCTGATGAGTAACTTTCTGAGAGCAGCAGCTGATGTTACAGACTTCACCTAGCCTTTTGGACTCAAGCACATATACTTGATCTAGATAAGGTTTTGTTTATAGAGAACTTAAATGGATTTTATGCCAAAAGTAAATGCATTGTTTTGGTTCTAGATTAGAAGCCAGTTTGTCATGAATTCCAGTTCGTCTGAAACTTTTTGTTCTTTCAATAAGGATACAGTCCAGAGGGTTTTCTAAGAAATCACTTGTCTTATGGGCACCCTCCTACAATGTTGGTGGGAATGTAAACTGGTGCAGCCGCTCTGGAAAACAGTGTGGAGGTTCCTCAAAAAACTATCAATAGCACCAATGGTTGGGGATCTACCCAAGGAATACAGAAATGCGGATACATAGGAACACATGTACCCCAATGTTCATAGCGGCACTTTCTACAACAGCCAAATCATGGAGAGAGCCTAAATGTCCATCACCTGATGAATGGATCATGAAGATGTGGTATATATGTACAATGGAGTACTATATGGCAATGAGAAAGAATGAAATATGGCCATTTGTAGCAAAGTGGATGGACCTCGAGGGTGTCATGCTGAGCGAAATAAGTCAGGCAGAGAAGGACAGATACCATATGCTTGCACTCATAGGTCTAACAGGAGAAACCTAACAGAGGGCCATGAGGAGGGGAAGGGGGAAAGAAAACTGGGGAGAGAGAAGGACACAAATTATGAGAAACTGTTAAATACTGAAAACGAACTGAGGGCTGAAGGGGGACTGGTAGGGGGGTAGGGAGGTGATGGTCA
>PJEM01007054.1:0-101846 GCA_004023845.1 Helogale parvula | reverse complement strand
CCCCACCTGCCCACCCCCCTTCCACCTGTTCACCCCCATCTCAGAGTAACAACGTTTCACAGCCACCTCGACGGCTACAGAGGGCGACAGAGACCCTTGCGTTCACCCCCAAACTGGAGGAAGAGCGGCTGATGGTCAAGATGTGGGCGGGCCGCTGAGCAGGGCAGGCCCCTCCTTCAGACCAGGGAGGACGGGAAGCCGCCTGCAGCAAGGGCACCCAGCCGGCCTCAGGACGGGGTGGGCACTGCAGCCCAGCCTCACAGCCCTGAGCCGAGGCCAGAGAGGCCGCCCACTGCCCAGAGAGCGGACCATCTCCCACCAGGAGACTCGGGGGCACGCCAGGCCAGCCGTCCTGCCGCCCGCTCGGCGCCCCTGGGTGCAGTCCACCTCCCTCCCCCGCACGGAGCCTCGCGGATGAGGCGGATGAGGAACCACGGCCCCTCGTGTGAGCCCCTCGGCCTGGTGCAGAGCCGGGGCCCGGGCCCAGGGCCTCGAGCGAGGCCCACTGACCTTCATTCCCCGGCTGCCCTGTGCCGTGCAGCCCCCAAGCCCGGCCCCCAAGGGCGTCCAGGGAACTCAGTCCTCAGTGGATTCCTGCCAGGCCACGAGAGAAATAGGTCCCCCGGAAGCTTGGCCGCCCCGGGCCCTCCCTGGTCAGGCCAGGCTCCAAGCCAAGTTAAAAAAAAAAAAAAGAAGACCAAATGTCTTTCCTTTCCACTTCGCTGTCTCTGGTTCACCACCAAAGGCACGCGTGGAGAAGGGTCACCGAGGAGCCAGCACACAAGCGAGCACGGCAGGGGCGGCCCGTCCCTCCCCGCGTCTCCCACTCCAGGACACGCCAGCCTCGCGGGGCACCGCGTCTCAGCAGCGTCCTCCCGTGCCGGTGCGGGGGTCCAACGGGACCCCGGGCCCAGGGGAGGGGCGGCGGGCGGAGGGACATGCTCAAGCTCCCGCAGTGACCGTCAGACGGAGCGGAAGGGGAGCGGGGCACCCTCACGGCGAGCGGGCCTGGACCCGGGGCCTCGCGACTTACACGCGTGTCGTGGTGGCCACGGGGTCCCGAGTTTCTGCAGTGAGACCCAGAGAGGCGGCTCCCAGCATGGCTTCCCGCGTTGTTCTGAAGCACATGCCCCTCCACCCCCTCCCCTGGCCCGACCCGGGGGAGACGCGGCCCCGCAGGCTCATCCCCGTCACCTGCAAACGTCTTCAGGAGGTGGGAGGGGGCTTTCTTGAAGTCTGGCACGTATCGCATCGTGACGGCTAAAGGGGACGCAGGGCAAGGGCACCTGGGAACGAGAGCAGGTCAGCACAGGTGCCGCCCCGTGGGGGGCTGGCGGCCACGCCTGCTCCAGGGCCAGGGGGCCAGGCAGAGCAGGCCCCGGTCCCACCTGGCCACCGTGTCCCCCGCTGAGCGTGCTCAGCCGCAGGGTCCCGCGGTTCCACTCCAACTGGACAACTTTGGGTCAAACAAACTGGCACCTCGTCCCCCACCACTCCCACCAGTGGAGCCAGTGGCCCGCCGTGAGGTCACACAGGCCCCGTGACATCACAGAGGGATCTGTTAGGGCAGAAGGCCCTTCACAGGCCGAGGGGCGGAGGGACCCCAAGTGCAAGGTGTGGGGCTTCGAACCCCACTGAGACCCCTCCTGTGCGACACCCCGGCCCGCACTCCCGGGTCCTTCTTGGGGCGTCCACCTTTGCGGAGACAAACCCCCGGGGGCATGCGGCCGGTGGAAGGAGACGGACCACATCAGCCCAGAAGCTCCGGAGGAAAGGACAGCAGAGCGCGGGGCGAGGGCTGACTTCTGCACACACAGGGTGAGTGGTGGCCTCGGGCTCCCGTGGCATCTGGAGAGTTTTGGGAGAAGCGAGGGAGCGTGTGCAAGCCTGAAGCAGCACCGCGTGCAAAGGCCCTGGGGCGAGGCAGGCCTGGGCGTCTGAGAAAGCAGGAGGCCGCACACGAGGGGAACCTAAGGACCCGAACGGACAGGTCTAGCCAGCACTGAGGCCCCAGGGCACGGTGCACAGCTGGTGGCTGCTGGGTGGAAAGCCATCTGAGTGCGTTGGAGAAGGGACCTGCTGAGGCCACAGGACCTGACGAGGCAGGCCCTGGAGACAGGAGTTCGCGAAGCCCGTGCCCTGCCAGGGAAGTGTATGAGACCAGCAATGAGGCCAGGGTGCCAGGCGACTGTCCCTGTCCCACACCCGGGCCCCTGGGGTGAGGAGCAGGGAGGGACCCACCGAGAGGGCCGGATGCTAGCAGGTCGTGGTGGGAAGGAGGCCCCAGGACACGGAGGCCACGAACGGCCAGCCTCACGGGGCTAAGGAGCCGCACTAGGGGCCAGAGGCCGAGCCCAGGGCAGGGAGCTGCGGCTGGAAGGAAGGGGTCAGGGCGGGATCGTGCTGGGACCCGCCCCATTGTGACACCAAGAGCAGTGGCCAGGGAGTGTCGAGGTCTCAGCGGCAGGGAGACCTGGGGGAATGCGAACCACGACCGGGCCGCCGCAGAGCATGGGGGGACCCAGGGGCACGAGGGCAGCTGGGAGACGGCATCGGGAGGAGACCAGCCCCCGCGAGAGCGGCCAGGAGGGCGCTGGGTCTGGTGGGGAGCCTGCAGGGTCACGCCAGGCGGGAGTGGGCTCTGTTCCCCCTCTTCGTCAGTTCGTCTGGAACATGAGGGTCAGGACCCGGTGACCGACGCAGAGCGGACGCCCAGTAAACGGCAGCGCCCACGTCCAGGGGCCCCACACGCCCGCCTGTCGCCCCCTCCCGCCGTGTAATTCCCACAGCACACGCGCCACCCGCCTCTCGTGGGCGCACTCACGGTTTGCTACCATCACGACCCACGTTAGAACGTTTCGCTGGCCCAGGGAGGCTCCCTCTCCCCCAGGCTCCACCTCCCGTCTGCAAGGTCTGCCTTTCTGAAGGTTTCCTACCGACAGAAGCACAGCGCACGGGCCGTGGCTGTCTGTCCATCTGCTTTCACTCTCACGGCTTCAAGCTTCACCCGCGGAGCAGCGCCCCAGCACCTGGTCCTCTGGCGGCTGGGCCACTCGGGGACGGGCCGCGTCTGCTCATCCGTGTATCGGCCACGGCAGGTGCAGCCGTGGAGGACAGAGGCTGGGTGCAGGGAGCAGCTGGCGTGGCCTGAATCGTCCGTCACCCCGAGCCCTGTTTCCACGGGGTAACGAGCGACCTCACTTAGGATTTCATTCCAGCCAAGAGAAAGACGTTCGCTGTTGTCAACCGTGAGGTCTTCCCGTGGGACGATGTGGGTGTCATCCTGGGTTTTCTGGCAGAGGAAAAGAACCGCCGGGACCCATCACAACGTCCAAGAACCTCAACTAGGAACCTCTCACGAGCACGACAAGGAGCTTTATTGGCCTACAGCAGCAATGCTCAGGCCGGGCTTGGGAAGGGCAGACACCGCCAGCCAGGGCGGGGGAGGCGGGCGGCACTGTGGGAATGGGGGCGTGGGGCAGGGTCCAAGTCTGCTCGGCCCGGTGGGCACGGGGCACTCCGGGAATCTTCCCGGGGGAGCAGACTGGCCCTGCCACACTGTGCATCGCTGTGGGCACGGACGGAAGCCCGTCAGTCTCCTGAGGGGTCTACCTGCCCAGGGAAAGAGAAGCAGGTTGGTGGCCAAAGGGGAAACTGCGGGACTGCAGCAGCTTTGTAAAAGCACGTGACCCACAAAGGCTGCAACGTGCAGAGTAGCCCAGCGACCGAAGGGCAGAAGTGAGGAGTCCCGGCCTCTCCTCCTCCTGACCGCCCTCCAGACACCAGGATGGCGGAGGCCAGGGCCCCTGACCGCTCTGGACTCCCTCCATACAAGCAAGCCGAGGGGCGCAGCAAACAGTGTGTGTCTTGTGACTGATGGCACCGAGTTGAGACAGGTCCCCCCTGGCCCCTGGATACCCCCAGAGCCACGCACAAGGCTGCCAGCCTGCCAGATACCCGCCCGCCCGCCACCCCCGGGCACTGCGCCCCAAGACTCTGGGCCCTCAGAGCCCCGACCGGTGCCCACATCACAGCCTCAGCAATCAGCAATCAGACCGACAGCCTGCCCAGCACCTCTGCATGAGGAACTGCAGGGGGAAGGGCAGAGCCAGAGAGGCGGTGCGGGTGGCGCCCCGAGGCCGGCTCCGCCTGCTCCCTAAGGGCTGTCTCCGCAGCCAGGTGTGCGAGGCCAGAACCATCTCTCTGAGCTGCATGTCCCCGGGGCAGTCCGCGGTGCGGGCGAGTGTGCACCCGTCACCAGGGAGAGTCTGAAGCACTCAGACCTCCGCTCCCTTGACGCAGTGGCGCCAAGAACGTTTTCTAAGAGGCTTTCTAGGTATCTGGCAGTTCTGTCAAAATTAAAACACACGATGCTTCTAGGAAAAAACCACTCAGCAATACCGACCTGGTTCCCACAGGACACTGGCCGGAGCCCTGGGCAATACAACCCGCCCCCCCACCCCCAGCACCCGTCAGGACGTCACTGACACACTGACGCTTCCCATCACTGGGATATTCACGCGACAAGGGGGCGGCCCGCACACCCTACGTGGACAGGTACTGGACAGGCGTCACCAACAAAACACGACCCAGCAAAGGGCATGGGAGTTCCGTACTCCAGGAATTTTGAGTTTTCCTTTTCCTCGCTGGGTCTCTAACACCCCCGATGTTTCACAATGTGAGACAGGGAGCCGTTATTTTCCCACATGGATTTAAGCAAAAGGCCAGTCAGAGCACACGTGCTCTCGCCGTGGGGAAGAAACCGCACCAACACCACGTACTTGCCTTTGCCGGAGAGAAGCCCGGAAACGAGGCTGTCACTGCGGTCACGCCTTCGTGGAGGCAGACGGTGTCAGGAGCGGGGGACACGCTCACCCGTGTCCCCACGCGTCCCCCCAAGCAGGGAGCTCATCAAGACAGCAAGGAGGTACAAATGCCCTGAAGGATACACTTGACAGAGCCGTCACTGCATCTCCCACTTTATTTTCAACGCAGACCAACACAAGGCCCTGTCCCTGCCGGAAACAGGAATCCTCCAAACGCCGGATACCATGCTGGTGGCCAGGTGCACAGCCAGGCACACGGACCCCCTGGGCGGCAGCTGCTTCCCCAAGTCCTCACGGCCCGCAGCCAGAGCGGTGGCCAGGCTCCAGGCTCACGGCTGCAGGGGTGGCCAGCCCTTGAAGGGGGCGGGGACCAGAGCGCCAAGGAAAATGTGAGCCACCTGGTCCTGACTGGTCTCCCTAGAACCCGGGAGGAAGAGGGCACAGCAGCGGTTACCAAGTCACCTCACAAAGCTGTCGCAGGCCGTGGGGCGGACGAGTGCGCTGCTCACCTCCGCAGATCACGGCGGGAGCTCGGAGAAGGAAGGGCGTCCCGCCTGCTCGCAGCGCACCTGCGTCTTCCCAGAACCCGGCCCCAGCCGCCCGCCTGGACGGGCCGCCAGGAGGAGCGTCCGGGCGGGGCGGGGCTCGCCCACAAACACGCGAGCGGCTCGCTTCTGCCGCTCTGGTCACAGGCCACTCGTGCGGACCCCGCAGAAACCCTGGGACAGAGCTTCCCCTGTCCCACCCACGAGGGGTCACCAAGCATCTTCCAGGACGTGAAGTCCTCCTTCTACAGACAGAAGGGCCATGTCTAGCAGTGCCAGCTCTCCCTCCGCTGCCTTTCCCACAACCTCTTCCTAATGGGACTTCGCGTCTACTCCCAAATCACAGATCTTAAGGCAAACGTGATTTTTCCAATCTCAAAAATTTACCCCAGAATTTTTCTTAATTTAAGTCAGAAGAGGGGCGCTTGGGTGGTCAGTCGATTAGGTACTGGACTCCTGATTTTGGCTCTGGTCATGATCTCGCAGTTTGCAAGTTCGAGCTTGTGTTGGGCTCTGGATTGAAAGTGTGGAGCCTGCCTGGGACTCTCTCTCTCTCTCTCTCTCTCTCTCTCTCTCTCTCTCTCTGCCCCTGCCCTGCTCATGTGTTCTCGGTCTCAGATAAATTAAAACATTTAACTCAGAAAAAAGCATAAAGGTAACACGCACCAAAAGACAAAACAACACAAAACACCACATCGTGGAAGATAAAGTGATGTCGTAAGTTAAGGAAAGTCACTTTAATAGTTACAGCGGTGTAGCAGGGACAGTCACTGCCAGGACGCCGTGGCACATTTACAGGACGTGGCCCCACAGCTGTCACCAGGGGTGCTCCAAGCCCTGGAGAAGGGGGGCGGAGGGGCAGCGCACACGCCGGAGGCGCCCCACATCCAGGCACCTGGCGAGGCGCACTGACAGCACCCCTGACCCACATCTCCACGTCGTGCAGCCCCACAGGTGCGCCGCGTCCCTGTCCTTGGGGCAAACGGGACCCTTCAACTCTCCCAGCCAAGCCCCAGCCCCTTGGAAGGTCAGAGAAACGTAAGCAACCTATTTATAACAGGTAAGGTTTGTAGAAAGAACTGCTCTCGGAAGCGTCTTCTCTGCTCCCTAAGGAGCGTAACCCCTGGATCTGCAGGAAGAGGAGGGAACGCGCCCCTCTCCCCCCAGAGCAGGGACGGGGAAGAAACAAGTGTCGTCGCTCAAGGCTTCAGTCCTGGGATGCTGCCGGCGACAGCGCCCGTCAGAGGCAGGTGGGGAGAGCAGGGGACGGAGGCTGTCCCTGAGTTCAAGACTGCGCACCTCAGCCAATTCCAGCGTGTCTCCCGGCGCGAGGTCTGCGTCACCGAAGACTGCAACACGGGGTTTACCAAACAAGGTCCCCGCTAGTCCCGCACTAAGAAACACACCAAGTGCAGGAAGCTGGCAACTCCACTGGAAGGCCCCGCGTGGGCAGGTCAGTGCCCCAGATGCACCTGCGGGGCACGCAGCCAGGAGGGCCCAGCGCAGGCCGGTGCCCCCCAGCGGCAGGTGGTAGGGGGTTGGGGGGGAGGCACGGTGCTCAGCAAGGGCCTGCGGGCGCAGAGCGCCGGGTTCCAAAGCCACGCCGTTCGAAGGCACCAGCAGATCCCGATGCCCTTACAGGGCGGCTTGGCCCGTAGATCTCGAGGCCCAAGTCACACCTGAGGCCACGTGGGTATTTCTGAGAAGTGTAGAAGCAGAGACACTGCTTCTGTTTTGAAAGACCTAACACTGACTCTGTGAAAAGGGTTCTCTCGATTTAAAACCGACCTCCTGAGAAGAGGGAGCAGAGAGCGGTCCCCGTGACGCGGGCGTCCTGCCTCCACGGTCCAGAGGGGCCAGAGTGCTGCGAGCCGCGGGCTTCCGGCTCCTCTGCTGTGGAGGCATGTGGGGGACGGACCACATTCACACTCCGATCACCTCAGGCGGGATTTATATTGCTTTATTCTCACTGAAAGCAGGAACCATTTTTTCCCAGTGAGCACTGAAGGCTTCTTGCATGCTGCTGGTGACAGAGCTCGGAGAGGCCTGGCGGGGAGCCCCCCCCGCCGCCACGCGCCGCCAGCCCCGGCGGCCTCCGGACACGTAATAAATAATACAGTGTATGTACAGGCTGTCGGGACGCTTCCTCGCGGGGCCCAGCCGCGTCACTGAACCAGCCCGCGGCGGTCTGCTCTCCCGAGGCAGACGCGCGCGGACTCCGCAGCCGGGCGCCCCGGCGTGCGGGCCCCTCCGGGGTCTCCCCCACTCGGTCCACCGCACGCCGGGGCCACAATACTGCTTCAACAGGAGGCTTTCGCGGGCACTGAAGCATCTTTGCAGACACAAACACGGTCCACTACTCGGGCCTGCCAAAGCGGGAGGCCTCCTTAGAGCGCGCGGGGACGAGAGAGGAGAGCCAGCCGGGGCCCAGCAGGGCGACCTGGCAGCCCCGTGCCCCCGCTCTCCATGGGCACGCCGCGGCGTTCAGGGGACCAGGACGGTTAGTGGGGGGGGGATTCCGGGGAATTCTAGCCCAGACTGGGACCCCCACGGATGTGCATTCAAAATGGGAGTATTTACAAGAAACAAGTGTAACCGTACATACTCAAGAAAAGCCTGAAACACCAGGATTCGCAGTCACTGCACTTATTGCAAAATGAGGTAATTGAGATGTTAACAGAGTAAAATGACCGCAGTTCTGCCCTCGGGGTCGACACCTCACGTGTGGGGTCTGCAGGGACAGTGTGACCGTCTCTGTGACCAGCTCCAGAGTTCCCATGCAGAGGTGGCGGGACGGCTTCTGTCCGCCGCGCGGCCGCCGCGGGCCCGGGCCGCTCGATGGTCTCGGGCCGGAGGCCGGACGGCTCCTCACAGGTTGGTCTCGTCCCAAGCCGGGTCGTTCATGTTCTTCAGGACTTTCCGCACCAGCTTCTCCAGGTCCTTGCGGGCCCTCTGCTCCTCCTCCAGAGATTTCTTCATCTTCTTGTTATCCTGTAAGTGAAGCAGGCCACAGGAGGCTGACCGACCGGGGCACACGGGAGGCCCGTGCTCTGCCCCGAGCCGTCCCGGGCTGGAATCCAGCAGGCTCCCCAGGACCGTCCAAACGCCGGCACAGACCTCCTGGGGGCCCAGACCCACGGCAGGGGGCAGAACGGTCCGAGCCAGCCGTCGGAGACCTCCACCCCACAGACCGCAGGACAACGGCCAAAAGTGACGCGGGGAACCCATGTCTGCCGTGACCATACCACTTTCATTAGAACAACGGAGGCAGCGGACAGGGTCCGCTCTGCGCCCTGACCCCACCGCGCCCTGACCCCACCACTCCCGACGCGTGCGGAGGGACCCGCTGCCAGGCCTCCCCCAGAGGCAGGAGCCGCGCCCCGGCCCCCACCCCATGCGCAGGGCTCGCCGGGCCCCCAGAGACCACAAATACACGAAACATGCTCACTCAGCCAAGTTCGCCTGACTTCTTAAGAACAAGACCACGAGTTACACCACCAAATGACAAAGAGTAATCACAGCAGGAACTTTAGGTATTTCAATGATTATTCCAACAGAAGTTGAGACAACGTATGATGGAAACTGTACAGTAGAAAATTTAAACAGGTCGCTTTAAGAATCCATCTCCTGGTGCGCCCGGAGGGCTCAGTCGGTTAAGAATCCAAATTCAGCTCAGGTCATGATCTCAGGGTTTGTGGGTTCAAGCTGTGGGTCAGGCTCACTGCTGACAGGGTGGCTCTCTTCCCTCCTCCCGCTGGCCCTCCCCTGTTCGCTCTCAAAATAAACAAATGTTAATAAAAATACTTAAAGAGTCCTTCTTCCCGGTCTGTGCCGGGCACAGAAGACCACACTGACCTCTGGACTTCTACGAACAGGAGCTCTCCCTGCTGCTCTGCGCTCGGACCAGCGGCCCCAAGTTCCGCGTGTTTTCCTCCTCCCCTCCCTCAACAAGACTAACAGGCCGCTGCGACTCACCTGCCTTAACTCCTGCACTTCATCCTTTAACGCGTAGACCGTGTCCACGAGACTCCTGAAACAGAGGACGGGATGAACCCCCGGGCGCGGGCGGCGCGAGGTCACGCGGCAGCCCCTCACCGGGGGCCACGGCCACGCCGCCTCGGAAAACCCCCAAGTCCGCGCACCTCACAACAGCTGCTCAAAGCTAACGCCAGTCTGCCGAGGGCCCAGGGGGGCCAGCCCTCAGTCGTCCGGGCTCCGGCGCTCCCGGCTGCCCGCCCCTCCCCACGCCCGCGCGCCCACTTTGAGAGGCTGGAATGGCACTCACTTTTCTTCTATCACTGTCTGACCATTACTCTTAGTTTCTTCAACTATGATTTTCTCTTCCTCTGGAAGCAGAACTTGGGGAGCAGATTCTTTGCGTGAACCTAGGTCGTTAAAACACAAGAACAAAAGCAAAGCCCACAGGTGAGCGCCGCGGCAGAGCTCGGCACCTGACTCTACAACTCTATGCAAACGTTAGCATGAAATCCAGGGACCGTACGTTAAAAATTCTCTACATAAAATAGGGAATGGCGAGTTTTGCCAATTGTCTCCACTTCTGTCTAGCGAGCCCCGTCCTCCTCATGCCGACCTCATCGTAGAGGAGAGAAGCAGGAGCCTTCTGGCGATTTATTGAGCCTCAGTTCCTGAATCAGGACCGCGGATCTTTTAGATCCCGGCATCTTCCACAGGCAGAAAGTTGAAGGTTCTGGCCACAGTGTGCTGGACATTTTGGAATAAATACCAAAAAAATTGAGGGGAATATCCAAATCAACCCAACTGTGAGCCATCTCATTCCGGGCATTTTAGAAAGACGGACCAGACGGGGGGCACATCTACACAGGGTGTTTATAAATGCAAATTACTGGCGAAACGTTTAATTCTACAGCGGCAGTTAAAAATAAAGATTAGGGCACATGGTTTAGAAAAAGTGAGATTTATTACTTCTTGCATGAAAACTTTACTCTCCATTCCCTGGGACATAAACGTTTTTCCAAACAAAAGGTGGTATATCACAGACGGTGCTGGAGGGAGGCTGGAGCCTTGTGACCAGTGCCCAGCCCTGCAGCTTGACCCGATGCCGTCCCGATGCACGCGAGGTACACAAACAGGCTCGTGAGAAACTGGGCCACCCCGCTTTTTAACAGGTAAGGACGGAGTCTCAAATCTTTAGGGTGCAAAAAAAGTCTTGCGATAGGATTTCCTTACATACAGCACTGTAACATTTGTATTTTTGAAAAATGTCAGGTGCAAATTTGAGGAAAAAACATAGAGCACGAGCACCCGCAAAATTTCTTCAATAAAAACAAAGCGTCAGGGGTGCCCGGGAGGCTCAGGTGGTTGAGCGTCCGACTCCTGGTTTCGGCTCAGTGGGTTTGAGCCCTGGGCTCTGTGCTGACGGCGTGGAGCCTGCTTGGAATTCTCTCGCTCCCTCTCTCTCTGTCCCTCCCCTGCTCACAGGGTCTCTGCCTCTCTCAATAAAAATACACTTGACACGTGCTATGTGCTAGACACGCCGGCACAGCCTGCCTCCTCCGGCTCTCCCTGGGCCATCTTCCCACAAGTCCGTGGGACCGAGGACCCCAGCCGTGCACCCTCCGTCAGGGGACGCTCAGCAGGACACCCAGGCGAGGACAGGGCTCCAGGAATGGTCCGGCAGCATCTCCGCGTCAGGGTGCGCTCCTCCGAGGGGGGATGGCTGCCGTCAGAGCTCGCTGGCAAGGACGCTCACGGGACGCCCCTGCCATCCGGGGGCTTGCCGGCCACGGGGCCGCGGCCTGGACCCTCCCTGTCCCCCTCGGAGCCTCAGTCCCCACCGGACACCGGGAAGGGCACCGTGACGCCGTGCCGGCAGGAGCGGAACTGAACTGGGACGCGGACCTCTTCTCCGGCCATCTCAAGCTGGGGAAGGCTGAGCTCCAGGCAGGCGGGCCCCGTTCTGGGCCACACGAGCTCCAACACGCACGCCTGTCTTCTTACCGGTAAAGGGTGAGGCTTCAGGCGCCAAGCACATCGGCACTCTAGCCAGATGCGGGGAACGCGGGCACGGGCTGGCAGCCCCGCACCGCTCCAGGCCGCCCATCCACTACGCCGCCCCGCAGACCGCGAGCCGGCACCCCTCCTCCTCACAGCTCCCCACCGCAGGGGAGTTACCCCCTTCCAGACGCGGCCCCCGAGAGGGTCTCCCTGCTCAGGACATCGCCACCCTGACGACAGTCACCTCCTGGAGTGTGGCCTGCTCCCGTGGCCACGGCTCTGCGATGAAACGCAGGCATCTCTTCCAGGCCCTTCCGGGCCCCACAGAAGCCGAGCGGCGGGGGTGGATTCCGAAGGTCGTGTGACATCCCGCACTGGGGACGCGGCTGCAGCAGAACGCACGTGGGCATCGGGAGGCTCGCTCGGGGGCTGCTTTCCCCACAAAAACAGAAAAGGTTCACAAAATCGGAGTGTGCGTACCACACGCGTGGAAAACCGATGGCTTCAGTGAATTTCGCTGAGGAGACGTCACCAGACAACTCGGTCGCCTGCCAAGCCTCCCCACGCCGCCTGCTCTGTGTCCTGATTCCATGACAACAGGTGCTCCCTCGCATGCGTTAGCTCGTGACACACAGGGTGTGGAGTCTGTGTGGCGGCACTCTGGGCAGACCGACCTGCACAGGTTTCTCTCCAGGCACGTTTACATCTCCTGGCTTCCTGGGCAGCCGCTCCCTCGAGGTTCAAACAGCAGGACAAACAAGGACCAGGTCACAGAACTCGGGTCCGAGCGCAGGCGCTGGCCCATCCGCGTGAGCACAGGCCAACCCCACCTCCCGTTATGTGACGTGACTACACGAGAGGACCACGCCCGTGAGAACCAGGACCAGATTCACATGTACGGGATGGTTATTTTTGGAAATATGCCAAAAGCACACAGACTTTATTACATTTGAGAATGTGTTCTAGGCAGAACGTCCTCACTGCTTGATTCCTGAAAGATGCTAGTGTGGAAAATGCCACACACGGATCTGACAGTGAGCCGGGGCGCACAGATGAAGATTCCCTAACGGCCTGCAGAGAAATCCAGGGATGTGACCAGCCTGCCTGGCTTCCACGCAGCACTTCTCTAAGGGGACAGAACATGTCGTCTTCCGGAAACTTAAATGATACTAATCTCCAGCCAGGTTTAGAACTAAGTTTGGTCTACAGAAATAGCCAAAGGTTACAAAGGAGATTTAACATCCAGTATAAGGTTACTGGAGTGTCTTTAGATACATCACAACACGTTTTCCCTGAATTACTTAGTCTGGAAAAACAACAACTTGCGAAGAATGTTCTGTCACTTTATTTAAAACCCTCTCGGGGGCCGAGAGCATGGCTGCAGCACATCGAGGTCTGCGTTTCCCCCGGAGGTGACCAGGGGCACGGGCACAGCGCTGACTGCGTGTGGTCCCCGTCCATGCGATGACTCCAGCCAGGCCCCCAGGGGTGACGTGTGCCCCAAACGGAGCGGACAAGCCTCTCCCCCTCCCCCGCACGCGGGTGGCCGCACGAGGTCCTCTGCCCTACACAAGCCTCAGACGGAGGTCTGGGCTCCTCAGAGGAGCCGTCCAGCACCCTGTCAGTGAGAGGGGCCCCCCAGAGAGAGCTCTGTGTCAACGGCGTGGGGTCCCCTGCTTCCTCTCCTAGCCTCAAAGTGCCGTCTCAGTTTAGGGGGATACTAGGCAGTCTCTCCTCCACCTGCTACCCCAGCAGTTCTGCTACATGTCATTTTGGAAACTGCTGACTGCTATGTCCCCTTCTGGAAAGGTCTGCAGGGCACAGCAGCACTCTGAAGGTTGTCAGGTCTGCAGTAGAAATACCCTCTAATTCAGCACTCCCCAAAATCACCAGAGTGCAAAGCGTCGCAGGTCTCTGTGCCACGGCACCCACGGCACCCACAGCGCGAGTGGCGGCTGCCTGCCTCCAGCCCCGTCTGCCTCTGTACGTACACGCTCGCGAGCGCCGGCTGGCTTTCTTGCCAGCCGGTACGGGCGTGAGGACAATGAAACGACAATTTACACTCAGCACCAATCCAGCGGTCCTCCAACCGGAGGGCTCCCAAGAGCGCATTCCGCGCGGCCCGGGCTCCGGCCACTAACAGGCCACGGCAGCTGCAGGCTGCCCCCAGCAGGGGTCGCTCTGTGCCGCGCAACTGGAGATGGGAGGCGGGGCGGGGGTGGGGGGATGCCTGGGGACCAGGACCTGGCTCGCGGAGAGGCGTGACTGAGAAGCTGGAGACACGAGGGCCCCGGCCCCCTCCCACACATACAGGTCCTCTGGGACCCCCGGGTCTTTGCGGAACACTCGCACAGAGGACTTGCCCGGGGGGCTTGGAGCCCAGGGAACCTCTCCGCTTTGGAGAGCCTCCCGCTCGGACACACGGCCAGGTCAACGCCAGGGCACACGCGTGGGGCGGACGTGTCTGTGCGTGACTGGACCGGCCTTCATCGCACGCCTAAGAACAGCGTGAAGTTTGCCAGAAAAGAGCAGGTGCCCATCTGGCTGGCTGTCTGGTACGTTTGTGGCCAAACGCCCATAACTTCTTAAATTCATAATCTTTCCAAAAATCTGTACCTCATCACACTCAGCTGGAACTGAACTTTCAGAATGAAGGAAAATATTACAGGTTTTCAAAACCTACTTAATAAAATCCAAAAAGTCAATTCGTGATTTATTGGCTATCAAAGAACTGTAACTTTTTCCTTGGGAAACTGTGGGCAATCTCTTCAGGGAACGGTTCACAGTCGTTGACCCGCCGCACCTTGCTGACGCCGCTCTCCCCTCAGCCAGCCGGGCGTGCACTTTATAAAACGTTAAAACTGACCTTAGTCCTAAGGAAAAGAAAAAAACTAAGAAATCAAGCAAAACCAAAAAACACTACTAAAGGGAAGCTGCTTTTCTCATTTATGCAGGAGAAACCGAGAGTGCTGCTTTCTGAAGACAAACCTTCCAGCGACAGAAAACCTGCTGGAGACAGACGGCACGAACCTGGGTCAGGAGCGGCCCGTTCGCCCGCCTTCGCCGGAGGCCTCAGCAGGACTCGGTGCCATCACATGGTGACAAGCTGGGCTGCTCCCCGCGCCCCCCGGCAACAGAGATTAAAAGCCACAGGCTAGCAAATGCAAAATTTATTTCAACTGTACAGAACAGATGTCTTTTTCCAGATTATAAAACACGTCATCGCCGTATGCAAGCACGAACAGCAATACGCAAACCATACAATACAGTGCAACATCAGGTTCACATCCAGTGGGGTCTCCAACGGCGTCACCCGCTAGAAATGGCTTTCCCGTTCACAGAGAAAACAGCACAATATATAGATTTTTCAAGGTCTTATACCACTATTTACACGTTACTGTGTTTTGGCAACCTTACGCAAAACACGCAGTTAACATAGCTTATGCACTGTGGCAAGTGTAAAGTCAACGGCAACACTGCGGAGGCCCCGCCCAGGGCCTGGGACGGCCCGCACCTACCTGTGGGTTCAGGGTCTTCACCCTCTCGCTACAGCACCGACTGTGCACGCGGCCAGGACAGAGCCGCACAAACGAGACAGTCTCTCCGCACAACAGAAGCTCCTCAGGGGGCAAGTCCCAGCCCCCGCCGCCCCCCCCCCCCCGCCAGTCCCGGGGCCACGTCACCACTGCACCCGGGGGCCGCCTCCAGCCCGTGGCACTGACATTTCCAACCAGGTCATGGGAGCTAATGGTGCAGACACAACGAGCCCGAACAACCAACCGCAGGTCAGGCTGTGGTCCCACATGACCCCGGAAGCAGCGGGACCCCCGCCCACGTAGCTTTAGGAGAGCCGAGGACGGATGGGGGAGGGTTAAACCCCGGCAAAAGGGACAGCTCGGGTGGGGGACCCCAGGGATACTTGGCAATACGGAAAACCCAGGTGCAACAACTAACGGTATCCCCGCCGTGCTGGGCGCAACCCGCGACTCGGGGGCCCACGGCCACTCAGGCCCGGCAGAGGCGCCCAGGCCACCGCACCGATGACAGCCTCAGAGCCAACTAAAGGACACTCTAACACGATGATCAGAAAGGGGACTGCTGTACGGACACAAAATAAAACCGCTGCTTCTAAGTTCGCTCATGAACTTCATGGTTCCATCTCTCCCCACTTCCCTCTGCTATTTGGCTGACCATATATAAACCCCATTTCTACTGCGGGCTAATACTGGACTCTGATTTTAAGGTTGCTCCTCAACTAATTGATACTAATTGATATAAAAATAGGAAATCTCCAGATGGCGTGAGCAGCTCAGGAGCTACGTGGAAACCGACGGGCTCGGAGCCCCAGGGCCTCCTCACGGCCTCCCCGCACTCGGTCAAGCCGACGCCCTCAGCACCAGGCCGCTGCAGGGCCACCAGCCCCTCCGGGTGGGGAGCGACGGCGCCCGGTGGCTGCCAGCAGGGGCGTGGTGCCAGCAGGGCCGGCAGTGCACGCGGTGTTGGGGGAGGCGACGGGAGAAGCCGCGGCCGCCCCGAGGAGAGCACACCCCGCCGTTCCCCGCCTGTCCCGGCGCTGGGCTTTCTGGAGCCGGTCTGAATACTGCACAGTGAGCAAAGCACGCGTGCGGGGACGCTTCTCCACCGTGGCAACGACCACATGTGGATCCAGGCGCCACAACTGAATGCGACGCGTCACATTCAGTTCTTCCTGGAGCAGAAGTTCATCTGCAGGAGGCAGTGAGACCCCCTGACAACAAACCCCAGGCAGGTGCGGGAGCCCTTCCGGACCCAGGGTCTTCTAAGCCAGTTACACAGCAGCTCAGGTGTCCGGGGGACGCAGGCGCCCACCAGCCACACAAGGGGGCCACACAGGACGGGCTGCTGTAAACAGAGGTGCGCTGCAGCTACTCGCTGAAAACAGAGCGTCCATCACAGACAGCGTAATGTGAATGTCGGGGGGCAGCCAGGCTGGGACTGAAGCCAAGCACTCACCTTCCGGGGCGCGGCCAGCGCCTCTCTGAACGGAGTCCCATGTACACCTTCAGAGGCTGCGCGCATCAGAGTTTGCACTGAATCTTCAGCAGGGAGGGGCTCCGGGTAAGGGGAGTGTGGCATCATGACGCAGGGGACGGTCTGAGCTCTGACAGCACCTGGCCCTTGGACGACCCCCCGCCCACTGGCAAACGGGGACACAGGACAGCCATGTGTGGTGCACGGACGGGCAGAGCCCCTGCCGACCACACCCGCCACCCGGCTCTCCGTGGCCACCGAGTGCCTGAGGACTCCCGGAGCACAGGGTCTGCACTGAACCCGGCCCTCTGCCTACACGCCTCCTTCTCCCGTCCCCACGACTACTCTGTCCGTGGGTCCCACGTGCGGCCAGAACCTCCTGCGCTGTTCACTGGTCACAAACCTGTGTGGCTTCAGTATAAAACATAAAAGTGTCCATACAGCTGTGTCCAAGAAGAAATGAGACCGCCGCTACACTGAGAATAAACACCCAGACCCCTCAGAGCTGTGACCGCGCCCCTGCCCGCGGAGGAGGAGGCGCGGGCCCGGGCCGCGTGAGCACAGCGTCTCTTTCAACAGCAGCGACTCGAACGGAGGGTCAAATTGGCAATTGGGCCTCCACAAAATACAACGGGAAGTATCAGAAACGCTCTCAAAAGTTGTTAAAATATCACATAAAAGACGAGGAACAGCAAGAAAACATCTAAGAAAAGCAGGCTGCGATACAACACGCACTGGTTAAGAAAAGCTCAGAGGCGCGTTAGTTCTGGTGAGAGATATAGGAGCAACAGCTCTTACGGGACGCGGAGCCCATTCTGTAACTATGGGCTGTCCATACACTGTCATAGTCAGAGTCTTCCGAGAGGTCTGAGGGCTCCAAACGGGAAAGGCTACTGCGACGACCCAAGGAGTCTAGACTTGACTGGTCGTCGTCGGCCAAGACGTGATTATGCATCAGGTCAGTGCCTTGCCACGCTAAGACGGGAGGGCGGGGGGACAGGCGGAGGGGGGGGGGGGACGGACAGGAAGAGCCACAACCAAAAACATGAAAACAAAAGCAAAAGGTGATGGGAAGAGAAGGGAAAGAGAAAATATTGTTAAAAAACGGCAACAATGTTCATTTCTCCTTATTTACGGTGGGCTTCAATAGCACAACCCTTAGCGTAAAGGCAGATTTAAACAAATCTCAGTCACAGTATTGTCTGCAAACTGTCTCTCTCTACAGACCTGGCTAGCAGCCCTCGCGTAAGCCCACGTCCACAGCTCATGCTACAGACGTTTCACAAGTAAACCACTCCATTCCACTGGCAACTAGTCTCATTTATGACATTTGTAAAAAAACACCATTTAGGCGTTTAACTAGAAATTGTCTCCTAGTCTGTAGGCGGATACACTGAAGCAGAAGTGTTCCCAGGGATTCCTACCTTCCTCCTTCAGCTCACCTTGAGGATGGGTCTGCACTTACCTTATGAACCACCACCACCGTAAAGCCTCAGAGCGGAGGAGGGGTAGACAGGGCCCGCACCCCCGGGGGCCCCTCCTGCTGCCGTGCTGCCCAAGAGTGCAGCGCCCCTCGGAGCTCAGCCGGGGGACGGGGAAGGGGGAGGCCTGTCCAAACGCTCTCAACCCCAATGCAGACCCTTTGCTGGCGGGCAAGCGACATGATGAACCGAGAGCCACTGTGTTAACAGGAGGCGACAGAAGACACAGGACACAAGATGCGAGGACAGCGGTGAGCGAGAGGGGCCGCACGTGGGGCAGGGCCCTGGTCAGGCGGCAGGGCGGGGCATGCAGGCTGCGGGGCGCTGCGTGACAGACGAGGGCACACCCACACCTCGGCCACCGGGCCTCCACCTGCTCCTGCTCAGAACCGACGCCGCCCCCAGGCCCTGGCGAGCAGAGGCCCCTCGGGATCCCTTCCACTCCGGCCCGGGGCCTACGAAGGCCGCTGCTTCCTCGAGACGGGAGTCGATGCTGAGGATGTCTGGTTTATAACAAACACGGACACTGAGAGGAGCGGGGCTGCCCGCTCTAAGACTCACCACGAGATGAGCTGCCTCCACTGTAGCCCCACACAGCCTCTCCCCCACCGCCTGGCCGCCAGCGCCAGGGCTACCCCCAGAGGGCTGTGCGCACGGGGCCCAGAGTGCCCAGCCCACGGTGTCAGCTGAAAACAAAGACCGACGTGTCGTGCAGCGCCTTCCTCACACAGGAGAAACGGAAACAGGTAACACAGACGACAAATAATCTCTGTGACCGACGGGCCACCCCTCCAGGCAACCAGGCAGGGCACGGGCACACCGCGGGGCCCGGTCTCCCAGACGGACACACGAGGCCCTCACAAGCACGTATACACACAGCTCCGGTTTCCGGCCTGCACACCCGGACTACCGGGTTAAAATTTTATTTCAGGTAATTCAAGTTGAGAGAATTTAAAATCTCAAATTTAACATCCAAAACACCATGTCCACATCTTACGTGGCTGATTACTTAACACAGTTTCTTATCAAATGCAGGAAACCATTATCTCAAAAGATGACAAACTCGAGTCACAAACGCCCGCTGGACCTGAGGCCCACCCGCCGCCGGGCCTTGGCGCCTCTCCCGTCCTGCTGGCTGGCCATGGCGAAGAGGCCTTCTCACCAGGCACACAGAGACAAGCCTCAACGTGGCCGTCAGGCCCCAGGGGGATTCCAGGTGGTCTGCAGGTGCCCTCTGGGGTGCGATCCTGCCAGCCCTGCCTTCTTCGCTGTCACCATCTTAAAAACAGCTAAAGCAGGTGAAAATCCCTTTTTTTCAGGATTAGTCTAACACCATCCAGGACATGGACGGGAGCCGCCACACTAAGGTGGGGGGAATGAAGCCAAGGTCAGCAATGTTCCAAAGTCCGTGTGGAAAGGGAATCCAAAACACAGAATCCAACAGAAGCCAGTTTCTATGCCAGAACACATAAATCCACTTGTCAAACGAAACAAAAACAAAACCATAAAGCCCACCTAGAAAGGACCGCACAGGACACACCCCTCCGTCCCCGCCCCCGGGCTGCTCTCCACCGCCACCGCGGCCACTGCGGCGAGGGAGGGACAGCAGGAGCCCACCTTTCTCCTGCCCAAACGGACTAAGATTTTCTCACTACAACCTAGTGCTTAATAAAGATACAGAAAAATGCAGTGGTTGGAGCTCAAATCTACCAATAAATTAGTTGAGATCTACTTCCAAAAGATTTTTAAATGCAGCGTTTAAAAAAACGGGCCTAAAAAAGCCTCACTCTTGGTTTGTATTTCCCACAACTCCACGAATCCTACGTCCCACCATCACACCAATACGTTAATGAGCCAATCTGCTGTCTTCTAAGCCCGTCTTCTCTAAGCAGGAGAAAGCGCTATACATCCTGGCAGAACTAATACGTCAAGGTTCCCCGGCGGGGCGCGCAGCCGAGCCCCGCGCTCTGACAGCTCTGACCCAGGGCGGCGACCCAGGGACTCGGGACCCCCTGGGACTCACCAGGGTGTGCCAGCAGAGCACCAGTCCCCAAGGGCCGCCCCCACACGCCATCGAGCAGATGGACACCAACCCCGGCCAGTCCTGCCCCCCCCCCGACCCCCCCCGGAGCCGGCTGCCCTGGAACTTACTCGAATTGAGCGTCTGCCGCGTCTTGGCGCTGGTGCAGTAGGCCTCGATGACTTTCAGGATCTGCGCGTCTTCTTCCAGAGCCGCCGTGCCTGTCAAGACAGCACGGCACAAGTGAGCTAAGGACGACAAGTGCACGTCACGATCTAAAAATGTATTTTCTTGTCAAGTAACAATTTTCCAAAATTTATGAAGCAGTTTATATTCAAAAGGTTTAAGTATTTTTTATCTGTAACATATCTAGCAAAAGGTTAATATCCTCAATCTATAAAAGCTGCCTTACTAATCCCTACTAATCCCTATGAAAAACCAGATCCCTCCCACCCTGGAGTTGAACAAAGGGCCAGGAACCAGCAATTCACACCAGAACGCCGTGAGAAAAGAACAGGGTTGTCACTAAGAAGTAAGTTAAAACGAAGTCTCCGGTTTTCACAGAAGCCTGACCGGGAAGTCGGACCATCCCCAGTGCCGACGGGGACAGAGGGAAGGACAGCTTGATGCCACAGCTGACGGGTCTGAAGACAGGCACAACCCAGGAAAACTCTGGAGAGAGCATCTCCTCCGATCTCCGTGCCTGTGCTCAAGCTTCCATCCAGGATAACCGAGACCTTGAAGGACTCGGCCCATGGACTCTTCCATCCACACAGGATTACTCCAGACCCTGGCTTCACCCAGACTCAGACCACAGGCATGGAGGAGGACAGATTCTTCCAGACTAACAGCAGCGAGTGCTATCGGTCCTGGACACTTCATACTTTACATGAACCTATGGCTGAACTATTTCTCTTTCCTGAACTACTAACTTTTCCGTATTTTTTGTGCATACTCTAAGATGTTACGTATGGACATATATTTTAAAAGGCTCACTGACTCCGTCAAAAATGTGGAAGAATGGAAGGCTGAAGTATTTACAAGCTGTAGAAAGTTCCACCATTTTAGGATAGTAAGATATATACAAAGCAAGCCAAATACACTCTACCAAAAAACAGAAGTTTAATACCTTCTAGAAGTTTTATGGTTTCAGGTCTCACATTTAGGCTCTTTAATCCATTCTGAGTTTCTTTTTGTGTAGGGGTGAGGAAGTGGTCCAGCTTCAGACTCTGCATGTAGCTCACCGTTTTCCCAACACCATTTGGTGGAGAGGAGTCATTTTCCCAATTGTATACTCTTGCCTCTGCTGCCTCAGACCGACTGCGCACGCACGCAGGCGCACACACACGGGTATTATGCATCCGTAAAAAGGATGAGATCATGCCATTTGTGACAACGTGGACAGACTGGAGAGCACTGTGCTAAGTGACAGAAGTGTGATGGAGGAGGACAAACAACAGAAGGTCTCACTCGGAATCCAAGATAAAAGCAAGTGAGTCCACAGAAAGCAAAACCAGACGTGGGAATGCAGAGGGCCAGTGGGCCGAGGAGTGGGCAAGGTGGGTGAGGGCAGCGGGAGGCCCAGGCTTCTGGTTACAGAGTGACTAAGTCACAGGGACTGAACACACATGGTGTGGCAGTGTCTACGGAGTGACTGAGTCACAGGGACGACACGCGCATGGCGAGAACAGTCCGCGGTGGCGTTTACGGTGACCGACGGCAGCTGCACCTGCGGCGAGCACAGAGCGTACAGACTCATCCGGTCCCCACGTCCTACACCTGACACCAAAACGGCATCGTGTGTCAACCCCACTACGAAGAAGAAAAGCATCTCAGCACCGAGTTTCAGAGCTGCCGAGAAATGCACTTAAAAGTCACTGACACGAAACCCGCACTTCCATGACCAGCCCCTCCCACAGGAGAAAAGAAGGCCTCACTCCCCTCAGGACCTGCTGAACCCCACAGGCAGGCCATGCCCTCTCCGCCCGGAGGGGGGCGATCTCTGCAAGGGGCAGCCGGTCCGCACCATCGGGTCAGATCACCCGTCGGCTGGGAAGTGCGCACATCACCCAGCGCCCAGGGAAAGCATGGCCGCCACCTGGGCGCTGGTTCCCCCAGGACGGAGGGTTCACGGCCGTCCCTAAGCCTCCTTTGCTCACAAATGTCAGAGGGGGTTTACGAACAGGACAGCGCACATTTTTGGCGTGGCATGGGCCGTCCGCGGACAAGAAAAACTTTGAGGATTCAGAACGTCACAAAGACCCCAGTAGCTTCGGGACCGGCGTGACGCAAAGGCGGCCGCTCACCGAGCAGGCGGCGGGCAGACGGAGGGAGCCTCCCCTCCCCCGTGGACGGCCGGCTCTCCTCCTGCCTCCTGGCCCCTCCGAGCGCCTGTGCTGGCTGCGCCCTGCCCCAGCCCCGGCTCCACACCCCCCTCCCGAGGAGGGCCCCTGAAGCCTGGCTCCACGGCACTGAGCAGCGGTGTCCCGGCCGTCACCCTGCAATGGCGGCACTTCCCACACCCCGTGGTGATGACTGAAAAGGTCTCCAGATGGGAGCGTCCCCCTACAGGCCCCCCAGGGGAGACAGCACAGCTGTAACTCCCTCTTCAGGACCATCTGAACCCCAGGGCGCCTGGGGGCTCAGTCGGTTAAGTGTCTGACATCAGCTCAGGTCATGATCTCACGGTTCGTGAGTTTGAGCCCCGAGTTGGGCTCTGCGCTGATGTCTGAGGCTGCTTGGGATTCTCGCTCTCCCCACCCTCTGCCCCTCCTCTGCTCGCTTGCTCGCTCTCAAAATAAACTTTAAAAGAAAATCTGCACTCCGTCCACAGCGCCCTCACCCACCAGGCCACCCTGCCCTCCTCAGCCACGTCACGGCATGGCCTCCCGCCCGGCCTCCCGCAGCACAGCAGTGAGGACCCTGTCAGACCAAGGCCCTGCATGGCCTCTGCTCACAGCAGGACCGCAGCTGCCCCTCTGCCCAAAGCGCCTGCAGGATCCTCTGCCTCCCGCACCACCGCCTCCCGCGTGAGCTGCAGCGCTCTTTGCTGCCACCATCGAGCTACCTTTCCGGAGAAACAGGAGACCCAACAGGCAAACAGTGTGATGGGAAGGAGAGGGGAGGGGAGGGAGGGTGGTTAGGGGTGTGGGGAGAAGGCGTCATATGAATAGGCAGCTTGAAGGAGGGAGCACCTCCCAGACGCGGGCTCCGGAGCCCCGAGACCACACTCCCCTCACCAACCGTGGCGGGCGTCCTGGGCGTCCCCTGCCCTGTGAGCCCAAACCGGAGGGAGGGAGTGTGGCAGGGACACCGCATTTGTGGAACAGCCTCCAGGCCCATCACTGCATCTACCACTCCCAGCCTGTCACCCCCACCAGGGACAGCGGCGCCACTCGTGGCGGAAAGGGCCCAAGTGCGGCTGCCCGGGCTCCAGGGGTCCTGCAGAGCCTCTGACCCAAGCGGCCCCTCCCTGGGCCGGTATCAGCCATACGCACGTTCTGACCAGAAACCTCGCTCCCCACACGCGTCGGTGAATCCCGGAAAGGCCCCAGTGAGTAGGGCCAAGAAGAACAACACTACGGAAAGTTAGGGAGACCGGTGCCAGGACCCGGACGCCTGGGGAGCAAGGGGTCCGGATGTGGGCAGGCACCGCGAGGCGAGGAGGCAGAGCCCGCTGCATGCCCGAGGCTCCTGCCGCCTGGGGCCAGCTCCCCTTCGAGGTCATCCCGCCAGCATCTGCGCCCACGAAGGCCCTCCCGCCCGTCACGCCGGAAGCTGGCCTGGCAGCGGGAGCGGGCGGGCAGGCATGCGCACACTCCGCCTGCCCAGCCACCGCCTTCTGGAAAGGGCTCTGCTTGCTCGCCATCAGCAGGGCCCCGCGTGCGTGCAAGGCTGTCCAGGAAACTGCGTGCCGAACCAGCACCACTGCTGTGTCTCACAGGTGTGCCCCGGGCCGCGGTGGGGGAGGGGACAAGCGCAGGGGAGGATGGAGGGCTGCAGCCGTGCAGCATGGGGGCACGGTCCCCAACAGGGCAAACCACAGGGCAAGGAGGGCACCCCTGGCCCGGCTCTCCCAGGACGAGGGTCCGCGAGCAGCCCCCCCGCGGGGAGAAGGCGGCGAGTCTCAGCAGGGGCGCCAAGCAGCCCTCCCGCTCGTGGGCCAGTCTGCCGCCAGCGCGCCCCGACTTCCCACAGATGGGACACCCAGGCCCGGACCGCGACACCAGTCCCAAGTCTTCGGAAAGCGATCAGACGTGTCCCTACCCCGCGAGCACCAGGCCCGGGACACACCCGTGTACTTGCCGACACGCCGCGCACACTCACTCTTTCGCAGGGCGAACTCCTCGTCCGAAGGCTTCCGCTCAGGCTTGCGCTTCGGGAGCAGCTTCTTCATGGTCTTCGGACTCTTGCTAAGATCCTAGGGAAGGGAAGGGAAGGGAAGGGAAGGGAAGGGAAGGGAAGGGAAGGGAAGGGAAGGGAAAGACGTTCAACAAACTCCAAAGGCACGATTGTTTCCTGGAGCACCAGTAAGAGTGACGGCGTGAAACATTAAGTCACTTGAGCCACGCGCGGGGGAGACCTTCCTACGTCATTCCCGCTGCACTGTCCCGGCCAGCTGCCGGGCACCGGCGTGACAGCAAGAGGCCGCAGCGGCGACAGAAGCCCTCCCGCTACTCAACCAGTCGGAGCGCCGTGACCGCGCCAAGGAGGCATCCCGGTCTCGTAACCGCCCACGGCAAAGAAACCTCGGTCCTGGGCCTGTGACCACCAGCAAGCCTCAGGTCCTAAACAACATAATTAACTAACAAAAGCCCATAAAGGACAGACTATAATTTACGTAGTACCTCTGTGGGTCGTAAGGATGAGGGTCCAGGTCCTTGGATGAAAGGGACTTCGGCTGGACATGAAGTGTACCGGGACCCATGGCCTCAGCCCTGGCTCACACGCACCCCACCCATCACTGCAACCGCCAGACTCCTCACGTCAAGTACCCCTCAGAGCACTCTTCCTGAGACGCTTCCTTTCCTGAAAGCAGCGGTAGCGGCAGCGGCCCGGTGCGGACGCGCGGGGCGCCGCCCGCGGACTCGGGAGCGGAGGACTCCAGCCCCGGGCAGGCCGCGGTCCGCCGCTCTCCTTGGGCAGGCGCGCTCTCGGTCGCCAACAGCTTCCGGAGACAAATGCGGGGGTCCTGGGCGGCCCTCACTCAGGCCTGGGAAAGGGCCCTGGGGTCGAGCAGAGCAGCTCAGAGGTAAGCAAGCCCAGAACGAGCGAGACGAGCGTGGTGCGCGCAGGCTGAGAGGCGGCGAGCCCCCGGGAGCCCTCTGGGCCCGGCTCCGGGCGGGGGGCACCCGGGCCGCAGGGGAAGGCACCGCAAGGCGGGGCTGCAGTCCTCCAGCGATTAGCACTGTCCTCACATCACAGAATCACAGACAAACGTGGGACTTCCCGGATTTCGGGACTCATCACGGCCACGCTCAGAACTCACCTCCTTGTAGCAGAGGGCAGCCGAAGGCCGCAGGGGCGGGGCGGGGCGCAGGCAGCTCAGGCTCCACGGCTTGGGGGTCTTCGGGGGCTCCAGCGGCCCCCAGTTGATGGTGGTGTGTGGGGTGCCGTGATGGGAGGGGTGCGGCAGCGTGTGGTAGGCGGGCGTCAGGGGCGCAGGCTTGCTGTCGGCATGCTTGCCGGACGGGGCGATCGGATGAGAGGGCAGCTGGGGGACAGAGACGGGGGGGGGGGGGGGGGGGGGGGCGTGTGACAGCCGTCACCGGGGGTCCCTCAGCCAGACCCACAAGGCTCCGCGCATCCCTCGCACACGCCCAGCACGACACCCCCACGCTGCCGTCATTTCTTCACTCTCCAATCCCAAGCAGGCGACTCCCGGGACGCCGGTCTGTCCGTGACGGGTCAGCGTAGGGGAGCAGCAGGGCGCGGGGACCCAGACCCCGGCGCCCACCAGCACCCTCATCTGCCGCGGAGGACACCACACAGACGGCTCCCCTGAGCACGGATGACAGTTTTTACAAGAACAGGCATCTCTTGTCCTGGAAAACGTGGGGGGCGGGGAGGGTCATTCTCCCCAGGCTCATCCTTCCCGCCTGGTGTTTTATGGGTAGGCGAAGCTAGAGCCAAATGCCTGTTCTCGTTAAACAAATAAACGAATGAACAAATGAGTAATTTTTCCCGGGACGCAGCGCGGCTGTAAAACCAAGGAGCAACGGCCACAAAGCCCGCACTGCCCACGGAACTGAAAGTACTTTCCTGTCTCTTACAGAAAAAGTTTGCTAATCCCTAGGACAGAGCAAGGCATTTTCGCAGAAAAATCAGCCCTAATAAAAATAAAGTTATATAAAATCTAGTTTCTGGAAGAATAATAGGGTTTATCTTCCTGGAGAAACTGAAAATGTTCAATCACGTTGACATAAATGCAAAAATGTTCAAGAATACTCAAAATCAGCCAATGACCTCGAACTACCCAAAACAACAAGGCTTCATAAAGAGCGAAGTGTTCCGGGCGCTGGAAATCAGGGAGTGAGGCCATCGCCCACAAGAACTGCCCACGTGGGACATGCTGAGCGAGGAGCCTGGCACCGGCTGGCACCGTGGGGCTCCAGGGCCGGCGCAGTGCCCGCCTGCGTGCCCCGTGCGCTCACAGGAGGAGGAAACCGCGTACGTCCCCCCTTCTGGCAGTCACGGCTCCGTCCTATTTGGACTGGCTTCTCCACGGGCTGTGCCTCAGTGAGACTCTTCACGGTAGACACCGCGTGGGGGGAGACAAGCCCCTCCGGGGGCGCCCAGCCCTGGAGAAGCCTGTGCGTGAGGCGCGCTGCCGGCCGAGAGCCAAGCCCTCCCTGACGTGGACTCGCGCTGCGGGCTGTCGGGGGTCAGTGACGTGACGCAGTCCTGACCGCCACGTCCCCTCGGGACGCACCCGGGCACACACAGCAGCTCTGCAATATAGTCAGTTCCACGGAAGCTGAGCGGCTATAGCGTTCTTTTTTCCCAGTACGGAGAAGTTACAAATGGCAGGGCCGCTCAAAATGGAACACTAGCAAAACTAGGTGGCTACTTTCTACCTGCTGCTGTCCAGAGAAATCGCATACGATAAACTCACCAGAACGCTACGCTGCCAGGGGCGCTGGGGGCTCACTCAGTTAAGCACCCGACTCTTGTATCGGCTCAGGTCATGATCTCACGGTTTTGTGAGCTTGGGTCCCATATCGGGCTCTGTGCTGACAACACAGAGTCCCCCTGGGATTTTCTCCCTCTCCCTCTGCCCCTCCCCTGCTCATGCACGCACTCTCAAAATTAATAAGTATCAAAAAAGAAAAAGAAAGAAGAAAAAAGGGATGCTGGCTGCAGTCCGTTCCCAAGCGAACACTGCAGGGTAAGGGTGTGGACGCAGGCGTGTGCCACACAGAGGGAAGTCCCAACAAAGCTCGAGACTGCCTGACGCGGACTGAGAATCAGTCTGAGAGGAGGAGCGTATACTTTAATACCGAGAAAGAGGAGGACACGGGAAACTCCAGTCCAGTATCGTAAGCAGAAAACACCAGTAAGGGTCAGGTTTAAACTCCACGGACACTGTGTGCTGAGGTTCTGTGAAATGTTTAAGTCTTTACAAAGTCAAAGAGCTGGTTAGCTCTTCTAAGAAGATGAATGGATCTCCTGAAACCAAAACAATGAGTCAAAAGCCACATTTTAAAGCCTTCCACATATGTCTGACCCTTTTATTACGCTTTTATTTTAGAGACAGTGCATGTGGGGGAGGGGCGGGAGGGGAGAGAGAACACACAGCAGGCCCCGTGCACAATGCGCAGCAGCCCCACACAGGGCTGGATCCCAGGATCCCACAAACCCAGATCACGACCTGAGCCGAAATCAAGAGCTGGATGCCCAGCTGAGGCACCCAGGCGCCCCTCGCCCCTTGGACCACCATAAACATTTGTGTTTTCTGATGCAACAAGTACGCTTAAGATTCTCAGGAAAACACAAAAGCACATATGGACTGGTAGTTCTTGAGGTTTTAGGTGAAAACCCCCGAAGGCTGGTCTCCTAGGCCCCCCTGAGCAGAGGCAGCTCCGAGCCGCCTGCCACCAAACCGCAGGCAGGGAGGCACCACCTAGGAGCCGTGAGTTGTGTGACAGGGACCCGCCCGGATCCCCAGAGAAACGCAGGCACGAATGTGTCCTCCTGCCCCACCTGCCCCGCCTGCGGATGGTGCTCCACAGCACCTGCTCGCGTGCTGACACCGCCCCGCCCCCGAGGCCCACCGCCCCGTGTGGAGACAGAGGTGCGGGGTCCTTACAGTGTGCGACGGCACGGAGTGGGGCTTGATGGTGGGGTTGCCGACAGAGGCGACCTTCGTCTGCTTCTGCAGGTGGTCCACCCACTCGTGCAGGTCCTGCTGGCTGCTGCACGACACCAAGATGCGCTCGATCATGCTCCCTGCGGGGGAGAGAGAGACTGTCGCGGGCGGGCGGGCGGGCGGTGCGCGTGCACACACCCCCGCAGCCGGCGGCAGCGCTTCGCCACCGCCGTCGGGCAGCCCGGCCCCAGCGCGCACACGCACGGACACACAGCGGCCACAAGTCTGTGCCTGTCACCTGATATCTCAAATGCATTTCTATGATTTTCACTGTCCTCAAGCTTTGTGATTGTCATTCCTGTCGTTGGTAGCTTTCCCTAAAAAAGATCCCCCCCACAAAAAAAAACAATTAGTGCTTTTCTAGCAGAGAAGATACGGTTATCAAAACAAGTATTACTGATTTTAGAAAAGGCAGCAGAACTCCGTAAAGCGAAACAGCTCTCCGACTGCTGCCGTGTGCATGTGTATTACAGACTTTTGCATCACATAAGAAACCATAACACCACTATAAAACAAAAACTGAGCCAACAGTGAGGTGCAGTAAGGTCCAAAACAAACACAAATTGTATCTGATGCTTTTCCGAGTTGAGTCGGGCTGCAAGCAAACCACCACTGACAGCACGGGGCGAAAAACCGCCGCCGCCGGCCAAGGCTCTGGGGAAGCGGCGGAGCGCAGGGCCACACCGCACCCGGGCAGGGGAAGGGGCCTGCGGGGGCCCGGCGGTGGCGCGGCCGGCTGGGCGCTCCTGCTCCCATGGACAGTACACAGGTCAGCTGCCCGCCCATCCGCGCAAGTAGGGTGCCCGTCCACAAGGGCGGCAGGTGGCACATTAGACGGCGCCGGGCATTTCTGCTCAGAGGCACTGGGAAGCCACGGCGCCCGGCCTCCTCGCCTCCGTGCTCCCGAGTGCACCAGCCGCAGTGGCGGCTCCGGGAAGTTCTAGAGGAAAGGCAGCCACAGCACATGCTTCACCTGCAGCGACACCGGTGCACACACATGCCTGGACTCGATGCTTCTCCACGTCCCTCAAAGCCTGACGTGGATACTGACGATGCATAGACCACGGTCACAGCACTCGACACCCCTCCCAGGCCACCACGCACACAACGGGAAAGCAGGGGCCGGATGGCAGCAGGGGGCCCCCGCCGGCATGGTGATGCCAATGCCCAGGGCGAAGGGGCAGGGTACCAAGCCTGCCCTGGCAGAGCTGGTCCCAGACTCTCCAGGTACAAACCACGAAGCCAGAGTGCACTGGCAGAAAGGACTCGGCTTTGTGCTTAGTGGGGCTGCCGGTGAGGGGGCGCTGCCGATTTGGGGGGAGCCGAGACAGGCGCCTGTCCAGCAGCACACTCACGAACTCGGAAGCACGGCTGTCTGGGCCTACATTTCACGTCAGCTTCATCAAGTGTAGAGGACTCCTTCTGGGGTACGTGTGTGACAACCCCCCCTCTGGGGACCAAGCTCTCTGCGGAGGCGCGCACATGCCACCGACACCCGGGACTCAGGGCCCATGCGTGTTCGTCTCCGGGACGACACGGAGCAGCGCGCCGGGACTGAGGACTGGCCAGGCCCGGGCACAAACGGGAGAGAGCGGGCTGCTCCGAGTCACAGAAAACGGGCGGTGAGGCCAGAATCAGCTCTTAGAGAAACGAAGCTACTTGACGCCACAGGCTACATTTCTGGGGAGATACCAGACCTCTCGCTTTGTGTGTCCTCCCCACGCCAGCTGCCCGCCTTCTCCGTGTCCGTGTCCCGGCCGGACACAGGCTCCGAGATCACTCTCTACTAGGAGCATCGCCGGCCTCAGCCAGGGTCCCCAGCTCCGCGCCCACCGGGCACCACGGTGGCCAGAAAAGAAGGGGCAACGAAGACAGGACTCGGGCGGGTCACCCCAGCCTGTGCCCTCCCTACAGAGGTCCCTGGACGCCCCCCGTGCTCGCCGAGGATCAGCATGGGGACACCTGCAGTCACACGGAAACCGGCTGCGTCTGACCCACTGGACCACGTGACACTGTCCACACAGCACCACGCACAGCACGTGAGGACACGTGTTGTCCTTCATCCAAGATCCAAAACAAGCCCAGGACGGATTCTGGACCCACAGTGAAGAACCGCGTGGAGACCCACAGTGCCCTCTACCTGGTAGATGAAGCCGCTCATCCTGGGGCTGGCGGACAGCATCAGCAAACTGTGCGGGAAGAGCAGCAGGTACCTCTCGTTCTTCTCCTGATGGAAAAGGGCCGACAAATCCAAGCGATTGGTTTCAAAACACACAACTGTGAGAACAAGCATTTACATTCCGCCTTATGAAACGTATACTGTATGACCATCTTTCTACCAAAGTTTATCAGCTAAATTAAATAGAAACAGAATTATGATCAACTCTTAGACTCAACAGTAGCTCATGTAACATCTTTTTTAAAAAAGTTGTTTAGGGGCGCCTGGGTGGCTCAGTCGGTTGAGCATCCATCTTCGGCTCAGGTCATGATCTCACAGTCCGTAGGTTCAAGCCCAATGTCGGGCTCTGGGCTGACAGCTCGAAGCCTGGAACCTGCTTCAGATTCTGTGTCTCCCTCTCTCTCTGTCCCTCCCCTGTTCATGCTCTCTCTCAAAAATAAATAAATGTTAAAAAAAAATTTTTTTTTTAAAGCTGGTTAAAGGAGTTCAGCCCTGCCATTAACTCTTTTTAATTAATCTAAAATCTTCTTCTGGTGGTTGACAGAGAATAGAACTTGTCAAGTTTACGGGCTGTGAGGGAGGACAGGTGGACCTTCCAAGCTACACGGGAGGGCAGGGTATAAAGTGTTAACGTCAACTCGGTGATTCCTGGCACTTCCCTTCAAGCCCCATGAGTTCAATGTCGTGCTCATCCATGCTGTAAACCTTCCTAGTTTACATGGAAGAATGAAAAGCATTTATATTAAAAGCCATTTGCTTCAATAAGGTGAGAGGGGGAAGAAAGCAAGTCCGGGACGGCCCACAGTAAAGGACCCAGGTGCCCAGGAACGCGGAGGAGGCCGAGGCCAGCAGACGGCCCCTCCCCTGCCGCCACGTCCACGCGGCCCACGGAAGCCAAGGTCGGGACCACTCCTCAGGCCACTCCTCGATGTCGCCCGCCCGCAAAGTGTCCTTGGAGCAGGCCCTGCACTCTGAGCTCATCTCGCGGCCCTTCTCACCCTCCGTGCACGAAGACGCCCCCGCGCAGGGCGGGGCACAGGCTCGAGGGCCCCCACGAAGAGACCTGCACAACCGCTCACCCCCTTCTCAGTCCTAACGTGGAGCCACTTTGTGGGCAGCCCCTAGCACTGTTCTACGGATCTACTATTCTAAGGAAAACACTGTTCAAAAACTAAAGAAACATTTCCCAAAGTTAAAAGTACGTGAGTAAAACATGGTTTCTGGTAAGATTTTTGGTCAAAGCAGGAAAGAGTCATAATCTCTGAGGGCCCCTATCGAAGTCAGGTCTGCTTTCTTACAGTCCTAAGAGTTTCATGTGTGAGAGCGGGTCATGAGCATGTTTTGATCGCACTGTTACTGGTTTGTCTGTACACATACACAGTAGGAAAAAAACTCCCCAAGAGACGTGCTTAGGGGCCCAGTGAACGTGGAACTCACGCAGCAAAATTCGAGGCGGTGACACAAGATCCTGGTTTTAGCTCTCACTTCACCCAAACCCACGAGACCACAGATTTCCACAAGAAACTGCCAACCAGGAGAGAGGGCAGAAAAAGCACAAAGGTCTAACAGGAGAGACCTGGCAGGGGACCATGGGGAGAGGAAGGGGGAAAGAGAGCGGGGATGAGTGAGGGACACAGATCAAGGGAGACTACTGAATACTGGAGACGAACCATGGACTGAAGGGGGAGGGGGAGGGGGGAAGGGGGTGATGGTCATGGTGGGGGGCACTTGAGGGGAGAAGCACTGGGTGTTATATGGAAACTAATTTGACAATAAACTATTAAAAAAAATAAATAAATAAAAAAAATAAAGAAAAAGAAAAAAGAAAAAGAAAAAGCACAAAGACCCGAAGCATCGGGCCGGACTTCCTAGTATGCCCGTGGCGGGCAGGCCGGGCCAGGCAGGGGCACCCACGCTGCCCAGGGGAATGTCGGGGGCGTAAGTGGTCCTGTCCGGACGCCGCCTTTAGCGAACACAGACTGATCGTAATCCATGGTGAGGGAAGCCTCCCCAATACACCAGAAACCACTTCTACGTTCAGCAAGGATAAAAGATGACAAATGAGGATATAAGAATCCTATTAAATTTGACATTCCTTTAAAATCCATTACATGATCACAAAAGCATAACATTCTTACGTGTTTTCCTTCTTGCCTGTCGCTGAGGAGTCTGACAAAGCACTAACCAAACAAACTACACTTAACACGATGACGCTCAGCTCAGCCCCCTTTCTCCCCAGGGCATCTGAACGCTTCCCGAACAACGTGACCGGAGACCCAACAGGCGCCACACCAGCCCGCGGCCGCCCGGCCCCTCCGCCTGTGTCCCCAGCCGCCCCGGAGTGACCCGCGTACCTCGCTCCCGGCGCACTGGACCATGACCTGGGACATGTACAGCACGCTGCCCAGGGTCGTGATGGCGTCCCCCTCCCAGCTCCGGATGGCTTCCGTCAGGATCTGCAGCTCCAGCTCCTTCCTCTTCCGCACCTCCTGACACTGGGCCTGCGACACACAACACCTCGGTCAGGGGACCGGGGGCTCCAGAGCCCCAGGTACCGGCCACGGGACTCAGACACAGCACCTGCTGCAGCGGGAAGGTTGAATTCACACACGGAATCAAGAGCTCTGGAAGGAGAAACGGGTTCAGAGCAGCACAGCAGATCCCGCCGCTCCTACGAGAAGAGCAGACCGGACGGGAAGGGACCGAGCAAGGCCAGGAGGGCACGTGCCGGACGCCGGCGTGTTCTGGAAACACTGGCGGCCCCGCAGGAGGCCCAGCGGGCCCACCTCGCCCTCAGAGAAGACCCGGTCCTCGGAGCAGGGCCTGCCTAAGGGGCCACAGCGTCGATCACACGATGCCGTTTTAAAGGCTGACGCTCATTTTCCTGGCGCCCACAGCCCCGGGAAGCGTGCGAGTTCGCCCCCGTGTAAGCGCACCGCCGGGGTCATTCTGTACTTGAGCACATCCAAACTCTCGCTCTCGATTTCTTTTCTTACCAGACTTTTTTTAGGGAATAAATTTTTCTACATTTGTCATAGTAATGTTGGAGGGGGGGGAACCAAAACATGCTTAATCACTTACTGAGAGGTTTTTGAAGGCAGTCATGGATTTTTGAATATCTTGTCTATCTGGATGATAATCCTTTGAATAAAAGAAACACCATGAGCTTTGTGAGGCAAACTTGTTCTTCAAAAGGCACTCTAGAGACCAGCGTGACACCGCCCGACCCACAACAGGTCCGCCTGCCTCAGCCCCGAGGCGCCGTCTGTCCTCCCGAGGGCCCGCTGGACGTCGGGGGACCCGCGGATAGAAGACACAGGCCCACGGTGGGAGCGCACGTACCCCCGGTGCCGGCCTCGCTGAGGCTCCGGAACCAGAGCAGAGGGGGTGGCGAGGAGGGGGCCACAGGGCCTCCCCTCTCAGGGACGGGTCGCCGACCTCCAGCCACACAACAGCAGCTCGAAGCCGGGAGTCTGTCGTTCAAGATGATGAACACCCACCGCGAACTGAGGGGGTCTTGCCCTCCTCTTACTGTACAAACACGACTTACCATCTGTGCCCAGCGTTCCTAACGGGGCACCTCAGTGCTGCTGGACACTGAGCTTAACATTTTACAGCTTTTGGAGATTTTTCTCACCACAGCATGCGTGACGGGGATGGAGGAGGGCATGGGATTTTGTAGAGGGAGGGGAAGGAGAAAACTTACTATTTAACAGAATCGGGTTGAAAACCCCTAAAGTGAAAAGCCCTGTGGAAACACGCCTGCTGGGCCGGCCGGCAGCGGCGCGCCTCCCTGACCGCGGAGGGGCAGCGGGCGGTACCTCCATGTGTCTCTCCAGCTCCTTGAGCAGCGTGGGGTACTTGTCCAGGCGCATGAACGGTCTGCTGAGGCCGGTGGTCAGCACCAAGATGCCGGGGCTGCTGGCGCCTCTGGTCTCCATGAACTCTCCCAGCTGCTCGCTGAGCAGACAGAGCGACGGCGCGGCAGTTAGGGCCCACGAGGGGCAGGGGGGGATGCCCCCCCTGCCGATGGCACCGGGCTTGCCAGCCAGCGAGGCCTCTGACTCCGCGTGCCTGGAGCCACGCTGGCACCGGCTACACCAAGACGCCGAATGGGAATGCCGCAGAGGGCTGATGGCATCGCTCCGGCGGCGGGCGAGCCCAGCGCAGGCGGTCCACTAGGCACACCCACGCCTCCCGCCCACGGCCAGCCAAGCGAGCCTCGTTCACAGCCAGCTAGACGACCGTTCCTCTGGGTCCCTCAAGCTGGTAAAACAGAGGCTTTCATGGCCACAGTGACGTGAACCAGGGCGCGGACGCTCTGGGCGCGCAGGAGGCCACCCCGCAGCCCGAAGCGCTCTGTGCGCGGAGCAGGTGCCAGGCAGCACCGGCACGTAACGGCCGCCACAGTCACATCACTGCCTCACTCAGTCGCGGACACAGAGCGCTGCATTTGCAGACGGGAAGGCTGAACGCACATCTGGAAATTCAAAAAGCTGAAAACTGTGCCTGCCTCTTTCCCACTCCTGCCCCCCTCACTCCTCTGCTCACCTACCCTGACAGCCAGCAAGGCTCTCGTGAGACCTCCACGACCATGCACTCGGGTTTCCCCCAGATGCTCCAGTTCAACAGCCACGGCATCGAGAATGACTCAAGAGGGCCAGGCGTGCAGCGGCGAGCGTCACACTCGGGCACCGGCCCATCAGGGCTCACGCCGAGGACAGGAGCCCTGGCACCTGCATCTCTAGTGCACATGGCATTGGGGGTCCAGGCTGGGAGCCCCACCTGCATTCCTCACTGTTGCCCCACACGCCACTCCAGACGAGGAAGTGAGGGTCAGACAGGCAGGGGGAGGGGCAGGCACCAGCTCAGTCAGCCCTGCGCAGAGCAGGGTGACCTCTGAGCCCCCACATCACCTACTGGGAAGAACACGATACATGAAGCCCAGAAATGTGAAAACCCTCAGAAGAACTGAGCACATCAGCCCTCAGTCAGGCTGCCTGGTCCGACCGCACCTCCTCCATCCCCTCACCGCCCCTCAGCCACACCCACCCACCCTCCATGCTTCTTGGGAACACCAGCCACACTAAGGGCCCCTGGTGAAAACACACACAGCACACCTAGGCTAAGCTGCCAGTTCAAAAGCCAGGAGCATGTTTCCTATAGTTTCCTACAGTTCAACTGAACGGAGCTCACACTGGAAACATCAAGACGAGAATCGGTGTTGGCACAGCCCGCCTATTACCCAACCGCAGGTGACCTCACGTCAACTCTGGGGTCACACCTACCAGGGAAAGCGGTTCACTTAACCAACTCAGAAATAAAAAATTTCAAACTTCAGGTTGAAAACAAATGAACCAACCACCATGAAGTTAGTCTCACGGTTCCTATGTTTGCAAGACTTCTTTAGAAAGCTACTGCTCCCTGAACTTGGGCTTACGAAAACCAGGGGGACCTGGTCACACATGGGACGCCGCGCAGCAGTGGCCACACTGTGAGCCGCACGGACCAGCGCGGGGGGCAGTGCCCACCAGCCTGCCCACACAAACACGTGCACACGTTTTGAAGGTATTATCAAAGTCAAAGCAAATTATAAAAAAGGGGGAAGGTTTCATATAACCCTAGTTATGAAAACTGAACATTCTTACAAGGATGAGAAAATGATTTTCATTCCTGGAACTCAGCCCTTCCTGGTGACACAACCTAAAACCATCAAGGTGGTCGCTGAGATACGATTCAACATACTGCGGAGGGAACTTCCGGTCTCCAGAGGATGGTTCTGCCAGGAAAACCCCAGGGCTGCGAGGACAGAAGCCTGGCCGGGTGGTGGTCCAGCGTCTACACAAGCACCACGGGGCTCTGTTAGCAGCCCCAGGAGCGCCTGTGTGCTTCCTCCCTCCTTCCACCCGACTTCTACCCCACCAGGGGGTCGGGTAACGGAGGCGTGTTCCCAGGCGGACCCTCCCCGCCCCCCCCCCACTCCCCTCTGCCCAGCATAGATGGAGGGAGACTGCAGAAAGGCAGGGAGGAAGGGAGGGAACCGGACGACGGCTCCCGGACAAGCATCCCCAGCAGCGGTCCCCGGGCTGCCACGCGGCGTCCTCAGCATGCCCATCCACAGAGGAAGGCACCCAGGGTGAAGGAGGCCTCCATCCTCCTTGGAAGGGGTGGGGGCTGACCCCAAGGAGGGCCGGGGATCCCAGGGTCTGGCCCCTCTGACTATAACTGCTTTGTGTCTCACACACGGTGCCTGTGCCACACGCCTCACTCCTGCTTCCTCAGCAATGCCCGTCTCCTCCACCCACCCTCCCCATCCCTATACAGAAGGGTGCGAGGACAGCTTCAGAGGAGGAACCCATGTTACCAGCATTTCCCTAAGTGTTGGACAACTGACCAAGCACAGCCCTGTAAAATCGGAACTTTACGGTACCAGGAGTGTATTCTGACTCCTTTATTTTTCTGAGAGAGAGAGACACACAGAGACTGCATGAGCAGAGGAGGGGCAGAGAGACACAGAGAGAACCCCAAGCAGGCTCCATTCTGTCAGCTCAGAGCCTGGCACAGGGCTCGAACCCACAAACCATGAAATCATAAGCTGAGCCAAGATCGAGTTAGCCAACTGAGCCACCCAGGCGCCCCTAAGCTCCTTTAAATAAAATCCATGCAGGGCCCCTCCTACCACAGGAAAAACCACAGTAAAGTCCGTTCAGGATAGTCATTTTTGATATGAGGTATGAAATTTTCTATTTATGGCAGAGAAAAAGTAACAGGACCAAGTTCTACTCCTCACCCTCCAGAAACACCCAAACACTAAGAACTTAAGAGAACTTTATGCAAACCAAGCACCTTCCTCCGACATCTATGATCCCAGAACGCAAGAGCATGTGCAGTTAGGTCTTTTTAGACTGTGTTTCGTCTTCCTTTACATCTGGCATAATAACCCCAGACAGCTGGTACGGCGACTTCGGGGAGACAGCGGTCCTTTCAGCTCAATTTCTCGGACGCTGGCGACCAGCCCTGCACAGCACATCCCTCCACGGTGACCGGAAGGACACTGAGGACGCCACCAAAGGGACACGCACACAGAGAACTACCACGCAGCCAAGCAACAAGCCACCAATCACGGTGCCGGGGAAGAAAGACAAACTTCATTTTACAGACTGAATCACCTAACTCGTCCGAGCCGGGCAGCCCCGAACACACCTCCACTCGGGGGGCAACGCAGAGGCACCTGGGTTCCACTTCGCAGCACCGGCAGCCGGGGTAGGCCTTCCCAAGGCTCACGCGCAGAACTCAAACACAACGAGCAGTCGTACGATGGCAAATAGACTTTAAAACCTCAAATCCGTACAATAAATCAATCCTTCAACATCATCCTCAACACAAAAACAGGGTAACCGAGCCGGAAGCCCGGCAGCTGCAGGGCGCCCGCGTGGCGGGAGCAGACCGGTCACGGCTAAGGCGCCAGAGCGGGCCGAGCACGCGGCCAGGAGCCCCCGCCGCCGCGAGCCCGTCTCGAGTCACCCGCTTACGCTGGGGAAGCAGGGGGCTGGCGGGCAGAGCGGGGGGCCCCTCGCTGCCCCTACACCTCAGGAGGGCACAGGGGCAGCACATCCTGCCTCGCCGGGCGCCCGCGGGCCTTGATCCCCACCCCGCGACATGCCGTGTGGGGCGCGACAGGGCCTGCCCTGTCACCATGGGCGCAGGCAGTGCCGTCGGTCCAGGGGGGTGGCCAACGGTCACAGGGACAGACAGCACCTATGCGCAGGCGGCTCCCTTCAGTCTGAACGGTTCTGGAAACCGTGAATCCCTTGAACTGTTGTCTTCGGAATTCACTTCTACAGGGAAAGATATTTAGAACCAGCCCCAGCACAGTGTGCCCCACACGCTATACTCCCGTCCTGACTCACACCCCACAAAAAGGAGGCAGAATGAGAATTTACAGAGTTACAACTTCACCCCAACATCCTGTCTGCTCTCTACAGACCTCGCCCACTGCCGCGTCACTAATTCCTGAGGGACTCGCACAAACACAGAGGTAACCCCTGCTTTCAACTTTGGTGGCCATTCTAACTCCCAGGAGGTGGGGGACAGGCACGGCGCACACGCTTCCTGGCTTTAGAAGGTGGGGGCCCACCCAGCAGCCCCCTGCACATCGGCGAGGAGGCAGACCTAACGGGCCAGGGGGCTGCACACCCCGACCTCCCTTCCTTTCAGTGCACACAGGGCCCCCGGGCACGTGAGCGCTCCGAGGGACACAGCGCACAGGTCCTCTGGGGCAGGGCGCGGTTAGCCTTCACACCGGGGCGCTCGCCTCGCTCAGCCGGTTCCGACCGCTCGATCTGCTTACTGCCTACAATAACCCCACCAATCGGCGCTTTGCAAGGAGGGCCCTAAAACCCGGGGAAAGCAGGGGACTTACCCACGGCTCACCAGCTGAGTTGGAGGCAGGGCTCAAACCAGGTCAAAAGGAGCCAGAGGCTCTCCCTCCGCTGCCACAGGACCCGGCCACACTCACAGGATGCCACCCCGAGCCTCAGCTCAGTTTATAAATAGCCCAGCCATATCTGCTTACCAAGAGTCTTTAAGTTGAATTACTTCATTAACTATTTAACTAGAACTGGGGGCACGGGGGGGGGGGGGGGGGGGGGAGTTCAGTCAGTTAAGCACCCAACTCTTGATTTCAGCTCAGGTCATCATCTCCCGGTTGTGGGCTTGAGTCCTGACAGTGCAGAGTCGGCTTGGGATCCTCTCTCCCTCCCCCTCCCCCACTTGCACTGTCTCTCTCTCTCTCTCTCTCTCTCAAAAATAAACCAACTTAAACATACACTCAACCAGGGGGGCCTGGAAGGCTGCTTCTGATTCTGTGTCTCCCCCTCTCTCTGCCCCTCCCCCACTCGCTCTCTCGCTCTCAAAAATAAACATTAAAAAAATTTAATATATGTATATTTACTATAACTTACCCTTTACGCAACTAAAAATTTTTTTCATTTGACTTAAAATAATTTAACCGCTGTTTTCAAAAGTCACTGTGGAAATTTTCCTAACACACTTACTAAAAGTTGATGTCCAAGAAGCAGAAACAGAACCTCGGTACTCAGAGCAGCGTGGGTCGGGGGCCGAGCCACTCTCCCACACCTTCCGGTTCTTGGGAAAAGGCATGGCCTTTCCCCCCCAAACCAGCAGGAAACCTGTGCAGTTCCACTCGCTCTGTTCCAGGCTGAAGAGCAGAGGCCAGCGGCCTCCCGTCTGAGGTCTGCCTATGGGACCAGCCCGAAGCTTATTATTTTCACAGGTGGAAGGGGTCCCATTCTCCTTCCAGAACACGCCCACAGCACCGGGGTGCTCCGCGGACGGGCTGAGCGCCCCCGGCACACCGCCCGGACGCCGCCAGGTGCGGGGTGGAGCGCGGGCACGAGCTCTGGCTGGTGACAGGGCCTGCGAGGAAGCTGGAGTCCATCCCAAACTACGCGTGGCCACTCACGCCGGGCTCGGACTACCGCTAAGCAATCAGAGTTCCTAGGGTAACGACTTTACTCCATGCACTGCTCCCAGGCCGGGCCCGTATGACGACTGAGTACATGAAGTGGCCGAGTCCAACTGAAGTTTTAATTTTGCTTAAATTCATTTCAATCTAAATTGACACAGCTACATCATGAGATGGCAAGGCTCTAGAGATGTGGCCCTGCAGGTTTTGGACATACAATAATTCAGTGTAAAGAGCACACTCAGTATTACCAAATATTTTCTCTGCCAGGCATTTTATGTTTTTACACACACACACACACACACACACACACACACACACACACACACACACAGTAAAACCTTGGATTGCGAGTAACCTGTTCCGTGGGTGTTCCTCTAGACGAGCCAACATTTCTAATAAAGTGTAACTTGATAAAGGAGCGACGCCTTGCAATACGAGCGGTGTGGGACACCAAACGTCACATGATCAAACCAAGTCAATGGTTCTTGAAGTTCGTTTTGATACACGAGTGCTTTGGATGACAAGCATGTTTCCTGGATGAATCATGCTCCCACACCGAGGTTTTACTGTATGTAAACCTAACTGTGTATGTACATACACACACACACACACACACACACGTATGCCGTGAAGCCTCAGCGTGTATGTAAACACGTACACCGGCCCTGATTCTCAACCCAGCAGCCTCTCTGGCGGCCCGTCTGGCTACACCTCCCGTGCTCCCGCTCTTACAAACTAGGGAAACAGGGCTCTGGCATCCTGGGTTTAGCTTGCAGCTCCCTGGGATCCTGCCAGCTCCTCCAAACCACTGCCCCAAGGGCTCCAGGCTGAAGGAGACGTCTATAACACCGTTTTCCACCTCAAAAATGCTACTCAGCACCTCAAGACCCCTTACCAATGCTTCTCGGGCACTCGGTTTACAAAGTGATTAAGACACTATAATCGTTGAACAAACAAGAATATCAGCACTGTATTTCATGCAACGTGTGGCCAAAATGAGCCAGCACGGAGGGTCCCCCCCCCCCCCAGCCCGCCTCCCTCCAGGCGAGGGGCCGGCGCGCACCTGTGCTCCGTGAGGACGCTCACTGCGGACGGGTGGTTGGCGCAGTACGCGAGGTACAAGGCTTTCATCTGCGGCATCAGATTGACAAAGCAGCCTCCGACTCTCTGCTGGGCTTCTGGCAGCCTGGAGACACACAGCACGGAGGAAATCAGCCCCAGTGTTAGGGTCAGGAAGCTGACAGGGAACGAACACAGAATCCGAGCCCTCCTCACAGACCTCCTCCGTGAACACAGAACCCACAAATCCCAGAACCTCAGTGTCCCCCCCGCGGTCCAGCAGGGGAGGGCCCCACCTGGATGGCCGCTGGGCTGGGAGGCATCGAACGAACCCCCTTCCTTCTTTCCAGCATCCCCGCCACCGCCCAGCGGTGCGCAGCACAGCCAGAGCCCCACATCCGGGCTTTGGACAGTGAGAGAAACGCCTAAATCATAAAGACACTGTCGGTGAGGTTTCTGCCCAAGTAGCACCAAGACGGGAGTGCGCACACACAGCCCGCTTTCCCTTCCGGTGAAAGCCAGAGGTGAGCACAGCCACACACCCCTCCTCCCAAGTCTAGGCTGGCGCCGCTGCTGAGCCTGGAAGAGGCACAAGCTCTCAAGAACAGGAAGAACCGAGAGGGACGCCCAGCACCAAGAGCAGACGCAGCAGCGCGCGGAGCCGTCCTGGGCGGGCGGGCGCGGCGGCCCCAACACGAGGCCAAGCCCACGGCCGGGCCCGTCTTCCACGGCCGCCCGCCTGCGCGGCAGCCGCGTCGTTCCTACCGACCTGCAGACACACGAACCGTGAACGAAATAGAAAAGCAACTGTCTGAAGGCAGCAGAGGGCCAGGAAGGAAGATTCTGGAGACAGCTGGCATCTGGACAAGGACACACGGTGTCTCCGCGTCTCTGTGTGGCCGAGGCAGCAAAACCCCAGGAGAAAACCGCAGGCGGGGGCGGGGGAGGACACCGGGACTGTGGGCCTGAACTCCGCGCCCGCCTCGGAGCGCATTCCGAACGCTCGATCAAAGGCGAGCGGGAAGGCCCATCCCCGCCGCTCGGCTCGCCTGTTCCACCGCGGCAGACCCGACGTCCGTGCCTGGGCACCGTGCCCGCGCGGAGCCTGACCGCAACAACACCTGAGTCCTCCTACGTCATGAGCCGCCCAGGCCTGACTGGACTGGGCACTGGACTCTGAGCTCATGCTCCCCGCTTCAGATCCACACACCTGCGGTGTAGACAGGGATACCCGTGTGCTTTCGCTAGCCTGAGGGGAGGCCCAGAAGAGGCGCTGCAACCGTGCTGCGGAAATACAAATGCCTTTAGTCCGCCTCCTCGACAGCCGGTGGGGCAAGCAGGGGCAAGCGCCGACGTCCTCCCGGGGCCGGCCTCCTGCAAAGACCCCAAAGTGAGGGCCAACCCCTCCGTTCACCAGAAGCAAGCAGCGACTCCCCACTCTCCACGGCCGCCCAAGGCATGGCACTCACACAGAGCAAACCGCTCCGGGGGGAGCAAGCGCTGCCCCTGCGCCTCCCCTGCACACCTTCCGGTGGGGAGGGCCCGTGGGGACCCTGGCTCCTGCTCCAAGCACAGCCAGCTGTGAGCTGGCGCCCGGGGGCACGGCACCCCTCACGCTTCCCACACTGACAAAGACAGGAGACTACAGAAGGACAAACCAGAGAGCAACCAGATTCCAAGAGAAAACGTGACCTGGTCCTTCTGTTGGCTAAAGAAATGCAGTCTGACGTAGCGAGTGTCCCCCTGCTGTGTCAGGTCCACGGTAAGCAAACACCAGAGGTCACGTGGCGGCTCTCACACGCATCAGGACTTCACGTCCTCCGACACCCTCCGTGCTACGTAAACTCCGAGAACTACGCTACTCAGGTCAGTAAACTGACCCTAACCCTTTCACGTCTCATGTTAACCCAGGACCAAACAGTCACACAGAAAAAAAGTCAATCCGGGGGAACATGCCTCCCACCCTCCAAAGTCCCCTGGAAAGACGACCCCAGCACATCCCTGCTCCGCGGCTTCCTGGCGGCCAGGGGCAACCCACGCAGAAGCCCGGCCTCCCCGGGCCCCTCCCCCGTCCTCCCCCACCCGCCCAACACCCACCCACCCACCGTAAACTGTGCTCAAGGCAAGCCTCTCTCCTTTCTCATCAGGAAACGTAGCCTGCAGAGACCCCGACTAGAAAAACCGGTGTCAAAACCACAACTACTAGAAGAGCTGATAACCCAAAAGATTCAAAATCACCGTTTCCACCTCTGGAAACAGGAGTTCTCGAATTACCCTGAGGCGCACTCTAGACCTGCCCCTTGCACCACCTGAACTTCCCAGGTTTTCAGCGTCGTACTTACTTGGCGCACTCCTCTAGGGACTGCACGAGCATCTGCTGGAAAGAACATATCTCTTCTAGATTGCCCATCAGATGTGAAATGTTCGCTGAACTTAACCTGGAGCCAAGAAAAAAGGAGCAGTGAGATCTTGGGCCCGGGTCACCGTCCCCTCTCGCCCCAGGGCCCGATACGAGTCTCCAGCTGCTAAGAGCCGTACCCCTAGAGCAAACGGGTACAACGGGTCCTCCGTTCTCTGAAAATCTGAGCCAACGGCTCAGGTGACGACACTGTTGCAATGAATACAATTTATCATCCAACTTACTTCTCGCTGGTCTGCAGAGGCCGCAGATAGGTGGAGAGCACGGTCTGAAGCTCTTTAGAATATTCATTTTCTGTTTCCAAAATATTCTGTAGCACCTACAACAAACAATGAACAGCATTATTCGCCACTGAACTTCACAAGCTCCAGGAAGCTCATCAGCATCGCTCACATTTCCTGTTCCTTCCACATGATCCCCGTGTGCTTACCGTCGTCACCTCCTGGGACCCAACCACGAAAACCCACGCGACGGATTCTTACGAGAGCTCCACGACGGACGTCGGCTACGCGCCACGCACACAAGACCCAGGCACACCTAGAACGAGGCTGGGGTGCCAGGGCGACCCAGTCAGCCGAGCGTCCAACTCCTGATTTCGGCTCCGGTCATTATCTCACGGCTGGTGGGGTCGGTGCTGAGCACGGAGGCTCCTTGGGACTCTCTCCCCACCCCCACCCTCTCCCCCTCCTCCCACCTCAAAGTAAATAAACTTTAAACAAAATTAAGAATGAGGCTGGAATCAAGTCCATCGTCACATGTGTTCAATGCCAAGAAGAAACCCCTGGTGACCATGGCGGCACGGACACACGCGTGTCAGGTACAGAGCCAGCCATTCACGACAAGGATGCCCTGCGCATCTGCTTCTAGAAGTCCGAGAACAGGCAAAACCAGTCTGTGAGGGCAGACGTCAGACGGGGGGAGGAGTGACAATGGGCTAACGAGTGGAAGTTTCTGGGTGATGGATGTGCTCTAAATTTTAATTTTAGTTGTTAAAGATCAATACATTTGTCGAAGCTCAACACACCGTACGCTGAAACTTCACGTACGTCAGAACCCGTGCAGCGCACTTCGACTAGAAACACCCGGGGCGCTCTTCAGACTGCGCCTCGCAAACCTACATCGATTTCATCAGAGAAGGGCAGTCTCAGACCTCACACACATTATTAAATACGAAAGGTCCACCAGGATAAAGTCCTTAGAAGCCACTGCTTTACAGACAGAACGACGACGAATCAACCTTAAAACGTGTCCTGATCCCCAGTGTTAGTCCAGCGCGTCCGGCAGAATCCGGTTTACAATTCCTAAACACAGACACTAAATGCGAAACGGCTGGACTGAAAACCACGCCGCAGACCGCCTGCACGGCGCAGCCGTTGCGCGCCTGGCTCCTGATCTCACCTCAGGTCGTGATCTCAGGGCCGTGGGATCGAGCCCCATAGGAGGCGGCTCCGCGGGGAGCGTGGGGCCTGCTTGGGATTTCCTCTATCTGCCCCTCCCCTGCACACACTCCCCCCACCCCCGACTCTGCTCTAACAATAAAAATGTATGTGTGTTTATATCAGAAAGAGGCCTCTTCGCATCCGTAACTGCCAGGAGCCAGGGCCCTGCCTGACGAGGACGGGCCGGAGGACCTCACCGAGGCCCAGCTCCCCGGGGCCCAGCGGGGTGCTCTGTGCGCAGCGGCTTCTCCTCACACCAAGTCTTCCTTTCAACGAGGCAGAGACTCAAGCGGAGAGGGTAAGCACCCCCCGAATCAGGCAGCGAGCCAAGAGTGGAGCCGGCCTGTGCCCCTCGATCTGCGGCCACACGGCCCCTCGCCGCCTCCCTGCCGCCAGGCTGAGGATAGCGGGAACTGCCCCTGCCCCTTGTCCTCGGACCAGCACCTTCTTTCATCAGAAAATCACGTCACAGATGTCCTCTGAGCCTCACTGTACGAACTACAATGCGCGATTTGTCTTCCAATCACGTCACCCTCGGTCGTGCAGAGAAAGGACGGCATGCTCCGTCTTCCCAACTTGGTAATTAAAATGTGTGCTTAAACAGGCAAAGTAACCCTTGAGCTCGATTTAGCCTTCCACCCACAACATACAACACGGATTCTCCACCTGCCGGGGTGTTTTCTGTGCTGAGAGCCCACAGTCCCTCACGAGTCAACGCAAACCCGAGTAAGGAGCCTCCACACTCCGCTGTGTGCGACGGGGAGACCCAGCCGCCCCCCTCGAGCCGCGGCTCTGATTTCGCCCCTGAATGGGTCTATTCACACCAGAGCGGGGGGAGCGGCCCGGAGGGGGAGGCGGCGCTCCGGGAGCTCCGGCCTTTGTGCGGAAAGCTGGGTGCTGAGCCCAGGATCACGACATCTTCCTTCAAAGGAATGGTCACTGGGCACAATGTCCAAGGAGTGGTGAGCAGAGGGCACGCTGTGACACGAGCCGCGGCAACAGAAAACCAGACTTTACACCAGACCTGTCCTGCTAACGTGACCCGAGGCCAGCCACGCGGAACAGCCCCTGAACTACAAACGGTTTAAAAACCTGCCACAGACAGAGACGAGAAGTCCTCACGGTTCAAGCAACACCTGAGCGAGGCCTGGGCAGGAGCACGACAGCACCCGACAGCGCGTCCGGGCCCGCGCACCGCTTACGGGAAGTTCGAGAAAACCGCCCCCGCGTGCAAGGAGAGTAACACGGCCCTTCCTCCATCCCAGCACTGAGCAGAGCATGCAGACGTACAAGCCTCCCGTAAGAATGTACCAGAAACAATGCCAAAGAAACCGCCGCCAAAAAGAGACATCAAGGCAGTGAAGTCGGTTAGTGTCGACCGCCCGCTGCAAACACGCCCTTCCCACTGAGGGGCGGCCCTGCGGCCCTCCCGCCCCAGCACACCGCCCGGGGACCGCCAGGGGCCGCCCCCGTCCTCCCCAGCGCCGAGCACCTGCGTCCCCCTCCTGGACTTGCGCGCGCTCTGGCTGCTGCAGGACCCCATGCGACCCCCGCCAGGCTCCGGCGCTCCGGGCCACGAAGGCCGCTCCCAGAGCCGCCGGCCTCCCAGCGGAGCAGCCTCCGGCCGAGGAGGAGGAGGAGGAGGAGGAGGAGGCCGGCCTCCGCTGCGGCCAGCGCTCCCTCAGGCGCGAGGCGTGGAGAGCCCCGGCCGGCCAAACAATGGGGCCACACAGGCGGAGGACATCAGGCAAGCTGTACAGACAGTCCCCGAACTGTCAGCCGTTTCGGCAAGACAAGACAAAAGGACGGCTGACTCAGTTACCTCCTCGCAGACACGCAGAAGCCCCTTTTCTGGCCACCATTAAGGAATGCCCAGCGTCTCCGATTTCACATGCGAGTTGCAAATTTCACTGCAAATTTTGGCAGGTTTCGCATTTTAGGTCACTGAATCTTTTAAAAATAAATAACTGGTTTACACAGAAGAATAAAATTTTCTTAGAGATTTGATCAAGATGAAACATCATCATTAAATTAAAACCCAACTTTTAGAAACAACTCTGGTTTGGTCTTAAGCACATCCTTGAAACAGTAACGGATTAAGACAACAGGAAATAACCCCCCCACCCCGGCCCACACAAGGGAAAAACCATCCTCACTCCGCTCTCAGAACACCAATCCTAAGACGGGACCTGAGTCTCCGGGGAATGACAGGGAGGAAGGGCCTGGCCTCGCCGCTGTAGGAAGCGACCCCAAACCCCTCCCCCCGACCAGCAGGTACGGATGGAGCAGAGCTCAGGTTCCCAGTAAGCAACGGGCACAGAGTCTGGGGCCCTGTGAAGGTTTTAGGTTATTGTGTCTTTTGAAAGACAGTACACTACAGTATTTCTAAATCGGGGGATAGATTTCTTCCAGACACTAAAGGCACACCAGGCACAAGCTCCAATAGACGCCTTGGCTCCTCAGCGACCAGGTCACACTGCAGGAAGCCAGACTGAGTACAGATGTCCACGACCACACCGTGACGCACAAGGCGCCAGCCCTGGGCACCCAGCAGCCCTGGGCACCAATGCTGGCTCGGCACAAGTCGATGCGTTTCTCTGTTTAACAAAGGCAGTGCTGGGTGGAGGCGGTGATTTTCTACAGGGTTGGGGCACCCAAGGCTATCAGCTACCTGACCCAAGGTAGAAACATCTCACAAACCACCTCACACAGCCTTCCAACCCACGCCCAGAATCCTGCGTGGTGCTCCTTCTCACACGGCCCCGGGAGCCAGGAGGGAAGGACCACAGAGCAATCTTGGTTAAGGTGTGGGTTAATCTTAAGTAAAGGGAAAAGGAAAACCAGCAAAAGTAGGGCCTGGGGCCAGTGCGGGTCTCTGTGGAAGAAGCTGCGCCAGCTGCCTCTGGTCCCCCCGTGGCCCGGGTGCAGAGGCTGCAGGCCATGCCAGGAGCGAAGAGGAAGGACAGAGGCACGGTATCTCCAGAGCACAGCAAGGCCCACGGAAGCTGTGGCATTTGATGAAAGATGCGCGCCTGGGGGGCTCAGTCAGCTGAGCGTCTGGCTTCGGCTCAGGTCATGATCTCGCAGTTTGTGGGTTCAAGCCCCACGTCGGGCTCTGTGCCGACAGCTCAGAGCCTGGAGCCTGCTTCAGATTCTGTGTCTCCCTCTCTCTCTGCCCCTCCCCTCCTCACACTGTCTCTCTCTCTCTCTCTCTCTCTCTCTCTCAAAAATAAACAAAACATTTAAAAAAAATGCACACCCATCCCATGTTCACCCGCCTAGTGAACCGCCAGGTCTCAACGACAACAGTGGCCCTGACTCTCCACTGCACTCGCACGCGCGGTAGTTCTCCGCTCCCCGTTCGCTGGCAACGCCCTCGATAAAAGCATCCGACGGAACCTGAACACCAAGCCGGGACCACAGGCCGCATCAGGTCATAGGACCGGTCCTCCCAGAGGGGGATGAAGAAACCTCCCGCTCTCGGGATGCCTGAGGAACCCCTCATCCCCTCAAGGGAGGACCCCGCAGTGCTGGCTCTGGGGGCGCTGGCGTACACCACAGAGCTCTCGTGGACGGAGGTCCGACCGCCCCACGGGGGCAGCTCCTGCTCTCTGGCTGTGGAAATCCAGGAGGCTCGAGCAGACGGACCACGCTGCCTCTAATCCCAGATGCCCGCCCCCTCGGCGCTGCAGCCCCGGGTCAGCCTCCAGCGGGACACCTGCTCGCAAACAGAACAGTGGCGCCAGATGCCCCGAGGGCTTCTCCGTGCTCTTCCGTCCTAGGAGCCCTGGAATCCTCAAGGCCAAGCACTTCACCAGGCTCCTGGAAGTCACTGCAAGTCCGAGGCCAGGATCACCAAGCCATCTGACAAGTCAGGGCCTGTGCAGGCAGCCCACAGCCGGGGCACCCCCAGCCCCACCCGGCGAAGCCAGGGCTCCCCGGACCACTCGCTGATCTAGACACTGAGAGGAGGCTTCCGTTTTCCCACCTGAAAACACGGAACGCTGGTGTCACGAAGACAGAGCACCTCCGCGTTTCAGGCCCGCGGGCCTCTGCTCCGGCGGCGCTCAAGCCTGGCGCCCCTCAAGCCTGGCGCCCCGCACGGCCTCCGGGGCCAGAGCAAGGCCCCAGCCACTCCTACTCTCGTCACCAAGCCACCTCGTCTGCCGCCCCACGGACCGTTCTCTCCAGCACGCTGCCTTTTTTATTTTATTTTGAGCCAACGTGGGGCTCAAACTCATGACCCCGAGATCAAGGGGCACATCTTCGGAGCCACCCCGTAGCACAGCTCCTTCTATTTTCTGCGCCCACACTTTCACACCATTCAGTCGCATTACCTGTAATTTCGGATTCTGCCTGTTGCACGGAAACACGTATGTGAAGTCTTGTAAGGCTTCATGTCATTTTCAGCACTTGCAAACGCACGTGCCACCCGCTACTCAGTCCTTCTCCTGCTGAGTATTTCAGTTGCTTGCTTTTATTATTATAATAATCCTACTGAAACACCTTTGCACTAACACCATTGAACACGCTTTAGGTGTTCTTCTGGGGAGAATTCCAAGCAGCAAAAGCGCTAGAGTAAAGGCTTGACTGTTCTCAGATTTCTACCCATGGCCGCCAGGCTACACCCTAAGAGGCGCTGTGCAGACGTTCACTCCAACATGCTTAGAACTGAAGATTCTCCTTAAACCTCTGCTCGTCGCGACCACAATTTTTAGGATAAGCTTACCCATATCGTCAGGGGCTAGACCTAACGTCTGTGTCCTCCCCACAAGCCGAGGTTTGGGGCGTCCCGAAATCCCCAGTGCAGGGGTGCTGCGGGCGGGGCCTTTGGGACCAGGCAGCCAGAGTCCCGGCGTCCGCCATGTGCAGACAAGACAGCAGCAGCGCTCGGTCACCCAGGATGAGGGAAGCCCCCAGGCCCCGAGCACGCCGGCGCCCTAGGCGGCCTTCCACACCCACGCCGTCTGTGGTGCTGGTACCACAGCCCCGACGTACCACGGCACGCCGGCCGCCACACCCTTCTCCAGCACAAAAACAAGGCACTGAGGGGCGCCTGGGTGGCTCAGTTGGTTAAGCGTCTGGCTTCAGCTCAGGTCATGATCTCAGGGTCAGAGAGTTCAGGCCCTGCATTAGGCTCTGTGCTAACAGCTCAGAGCCTGGAGCCCGCTTCAAATTCTGTGTCTCCCTCTCTGTCTCTGCGCCTCCCCAATTCGCATTGTTTCTCTTGGTCTCTCAAAAATGAATAAACATTAAAAAAAATTTTTTTTAAAGAAAAAACAAAACAAGGCACTGAATGGAAATGCTAAAGGGCCCACTGCTGGCTTAGCAGACAAAGTCTGCAAAACAGCTGCTCTAAACACGTCCAAACAGGGGCCTCCACTTCTGCCCGCATCTGTGCGGACGGCGCTGCTCCATCCTACCACGTCACCTCCTGCTGGACCCCAACGGGAGACAGGACAGGACACAAGGCAACCGCCCGCCCCCGGACGTCTGGAGAGGCCAGGCACACTGGGAGCCCACGTAGCGGAGCCCGGCGCGGACACCGTGAGCTAAACACTCAGGGGAGACCCAGTCGTGGAGAGGCCCCCCAAAACTGGGAAATTTTTATCAAGGAGTCAACCAAATTCCCAAAGCCTCAGAGAAAAACGCCCTTGGACTTCCAGTGGAGAAAAGGGGAAGAACCATCCGGAAACAGAGCTCTCAGCGCGCAGCGGATGATGGGACCTGCCCTCGGGGGAATAACCCAGGCCTCAGCAGTTGAAACCACCCTGCGGGAGAAAACGACAGCCTAGCCCCTTGGGCCATCTGCCCTCCGGGCGGGAGGGGAGAACGTAAAACACACCAGCGGAGGTGCCGTCCAGGGCACCGGCTCACTGAAGGAGCGGCGCCCCTCGCCGCACACCTCACCCCTGCATGGAGTGCTTACTTCCAGCACTTCCTTCTCCCTGATGCACGATGTCCGGGGACTGACAAAACTTTACAAGGCCCGGCTAAAGGCAAAACAGAGTGTGAAGCAACAGAGCAAGCATCGAAGCAGACATGGTAGGACTGGAGTTCTCCCACCGGGAAGTACCAGCAACCACGACTGATACGCAAGGGCTCCGCCGGAGAGAGCAGACAGCCTGCAAGGAAGACCGGCAAGGAGGCGGAGACCCCAAAAACAGAGAACCGGGAGAAACACAGAAATGAGTGCCCGTGATGGTGCTGTTAGCAGATGAGATGCAGCTGAAGAGGCCCCGGCTCCGCAGGACCTGACAGAGCCCCTCAAGGCTGAGAAGACCGGGCAAACGCCACACGACGGCCAGGGCGGTGGGGGCTGCACAGGGTGCAAACACGCAGGCGGGAGTGACACCACACGACGGCCAGGGCGGTGGGGGCTGCACAGGGTGCAAACACGCAGGCGGGAGTGACACCACATGACGCCCAGGGCGGTGGGGGCTGCACAGGGTGCAAACACACAGGCGGGAGTGACACCACACGACGCCCAGGGCGGTGGGGGCTGCAATGGGTGCAAACACACAGGCGGGAGTACCAGAAGAGAAGAACATATGGAAGAGTTCAAACCAGGATGACAGAGAATTTCCCCTAATTAACGTCAGGCACCGAAACCACAGATCCCAGAACTCAGAGGACACCAGGCAGGACAAAGACCAAAACGCTGCGCCCATGCACATGGCCCTCAAACCAGAAGAGCCCAAGTTTGAAAGTGGACAGAAGGACTGGACAGACCTCTGGGGGGGCAGTAAGCACACGGAAAGCTGCGCCATGCCCACGTCAGCAGGAACTGCCCACCGAAGCCCTGAGCCGGCCTCGTACACCCTCGAAACCCGGGTCGGCCACCAGCAGGCGCCGCGGAGGACGGCCAGCCGCGCTCCTCCACCGGACGCCCGTGCGCGGTTTCGCACAGAACCCGACGGTCGCACTCCGTATTCACCCAGAGAACTGAACACAGGCCCACACGGAGACCTACGCACACGCACTTCAGCCGCCTCGGTCACCACCACCGACTCCCAGAAGCAGCGAGGGGCCCTCCCGCGGGCGACGGGCAGACCGGTCGGTCCCGGCGGCAGGTGACCGCCCTGCATGAGGAGGGGAGCCGTCAAGCCTGAGACGCGGCCGCGGGCCACGGGCAAGCTCTGTGCCCTCTCCACTTCGCGGTGACCCCAAGCTGCTCTCAAAGAGATGAATCTTTTCAAAAGTGTCCGAAGAACTAAAGGAAAGTGCGCTTAAAGAATTAACCTATATAAACAGTGACATAAACACAGTCTGTATTTGGCCATAAAAACAACCAAGGGGCAATTATGGACTGAAAGGTGTGATACAGTGGAAAATTCACTAGAGAAGCTCCACACCAGACCAGAGACGCACGATGATCAGCCAAGAGAAAAGAGAACGGAGCCCCTTCAGTCTGAAGGACAGAGAGAAGTGAGGAAACTCCCGCACAGCTCTGGGGCCTGTGGACACCATCACAGCTGGCGTGCGCACAGCAGCGTCGGGTCCTGAGTCACCCAGAAGCACTAGTGACGTGACCCTCACTCAGGAGCCTCCCATCGCTGCCCGCCTCCCGTCTCGCACCTCCACCCACAGCTCCCCCCCACTGCTCTCGGCGGAGCCCAAGCCGAGACTCCGTCTCTGACCAACAGTCTTCCCTCTTGGAGAACCTTCTCCCATCAGCGGGGTTAAAAAACCTAGACTTCCATAATTTGCTGTGAAAACAAGGCCACAAAAGGCGGTGTGAGAATGCCTGGTGCAGCATCTCCCCTACTTCCCTCTCCTGTTTACTTGTCTACAGAATTCACAAATACAGAACTCAGAAGAGAAGAGTCTGTTCCTGGCGAGGTCACTGACCAGTGTGGGGCCGTGGACGAGCCCTTTAGCCTCGGAGCTGTGCTCTCCCTGTAAAACGGGAGCGCCGCCCCCACGGGTTCTCAGTTCCGTCCGAAACGAGTGCAGTTCTAACATGTGCTGTCTACTATCACTAACACAGCTTCACAACAACAACAATTCGGACTCGATTCTGAGGTCAAGGTGTTTTCCCATCTTTCTCAGGGAAAGGGTGGCTGGAAGGCTCTTCCCCCCAATACAAGAATAGTTAAAAGAAAGAAATCTTTAAAAAAAAAAAAAAAAGAAAGAAAGAAAAAAAAGAAAAAGCGCTGATGATGCTTCAGGCTGAAGAGGAGTACAGAATAAGGCAAAGGGAAACAATCCCCCAGGACTTCTAGAAAAGCCCGGTCGCCTACATCTGTGAAATCCCTGATGGAGGCAAATTCCCGGGAAGACCAGAGAGACGCAGCGGCCCCAGGAGGGGCCCTGCCCGGCTTCCCCTAACAGGTGCGAGGACAGAAGCTCAGCGAGAAGCAGCCGCCCTTGAAACAGACTGGGGATCGGGACCGCAGCCCCGCGTGGGAGGCCTCCCCTGGGCGGAAACCCAGGTCTCGGGTCAGAACACGAGGAACAGGCAGCTCCACGAGCTCTCCTACTTGAGACCCTGAAGCACCCAGATGACGCTCACTCTGGCTGTGGACACAGAGCCACACACGTGACACCTTACATACTAATCAGCAAAGACAGCAGGAAGGCCACATCCCGGGGACGAACGTCCGACCGAGACCCGTCGAGGGCGTGGACACCGAGCAGGAGAGGCGGGCGGCCCCACCGAGGCAGGGTAGGGGCCAAGCCGGGCGGAAGTCGGCACCCAGACGAAGCCAGAAGAGCGGAGGCTGAGACTCAAGGAGCGCTCAGGAAGAGGGCCTGGTGGTGGCCGACACGGGGGACCCAGTCTGAGGGGGCGAGGGCCCAGCAGAGCGCAGGAAGTGAAGCGCCCAGCGCCCAAAGCAGCAGCTTCGCCTCAAAGACGCACAGCGTCGGGGCTCCAGCGGGCGCTGCCGCCCAGGAAGCCTCCTCCGCGAGACGGGAGCCGGGAAGAGGCCCCGGACGCCCCGGACGCCCGCCCCACGGCGTGGGAGACAGAGCCACGCTCACAAGTACACTTGGCGGGCTGCTTCTGCAGCCCACGCAGCGGCTCTGGCGCCAGAAAGGAGCAGACTAGGTACCAGGCAGCATTTTCTAAGCTCACAAACCGCGCACGTTTCAGAGCGCAGCGCTCTGTTCCGAAGCCCTCGTCCTCACCGCGTGGCGTGACCGCACGCTGCCCGACGCACGCACCCATCGATCCCAGGAGACGTCAGGTCAAGGCACAAGTCAACCGGAAACAGTCCTGATCTAAGCCCATGAAACCTACTGAAACGCCACAGGACGCCTGTAAGTCCCACCACGCGCCTTTCTACAATCTCACCTCTGAGGACCTGCAGGGTCGCAGGGAATACCGCGGCCTGTGACAAGAACAGGGGTAAGTCTACTCACACGGTAAACGAAGATGCTACGTCATGACAGACAGAAGAGAGCACACCGGAGCGTCACCGGTGGCTGTGACCGATGCTCCTCCGTCCTGTTCGCCGCTTACCCACAGTCTACACCACAGAGGTCAGGGACATTCAGGACGACAGCTACTCTTAAAACGGGCTGTGCGGGTACTCACCACGTTGTAGTAGCTCTTGTTAATGGCAGTAGTATCGAATCCTTTGGGAGGGCTCTTCAACGTCCCTGATTTAGGAGACACGGGCTTTTCTGAAATGAAAACGTAACGCAGTTTTACAGATCAGTACTGGAGACGGCACCCAGCAGCCCCACAGCCCAGGGCCTGGTCCAGGGGCCTCCCGTGAGGGCACGGCCAGCCAGGGAAGCCCCGGCGGCCAGGCCTGCCTCGCGCTCACGGCCTGCGGTCAGAGAGCTGGTGTCCCCGCGGCCCATATGCCTCACCCCGTACTCCCCGGTCAGGCCTGGCGTCTGACAGGTCGTGCCCCGTGACTGTCAGCAGAAGAAAGAACATGAGCATAAGCTACACAGACAAACCCCAAGCATAGGCAAGAGAAAGCACCAGTCGATGCAGGCAGGTACGCAACAACGTGCGGACACCGAGACGCGCAGTCCGGGCTACACATCCAGCTCGGGGCACTCCGGACACAGCTCTCTCCGAACAAGGAGCATCTGCTCACGACGACAAGCCAAGGAGGAGGAAGCCATCCCCAGCAGGGGCAGAGAGCAGGAATGGGCCACGGAACCTTAAGAACCCCCACCCCAAAGAGCCCAGTGAGGCGGCTGTGATCTGCGAGGGTCCGGGTGGTTGCCAGCCGCCCAGCCCCACTCGCACCGGTCCAGGAGCTGTGCCGGCGGGATGGGGGTCAAGGAAGTGCTTGCCAACTGCGCTCAGGGCCCTCGGGTGGCGCGCGCCGGTCCCGGATGCCGGGGCTGGTAGCAAACTGGGGCGGGCGGTGGGGAGGAAGGGCAAGGCCATTCTGAGGAGGCAGTCACCCCCCCCCAAGCCAGCATTCTGTCCCCCTGGTGGGCTGTGCTCAGCAGCCTTCCACCCACCTGCCCCGAGGCACCAGCCCTCCCCCAAACACCGCCACATCGTCAGGTCCCTGCTCCCGGCCACCGTTACCTTCCTGGTGACAGAAACCCTGAAGGCCTAAAATCACATCACGACCTTTAACTACAAGCCTTCTCTGTCCTATGCGATGGTCGGCCTCAACCCGCCTTCAATGCCTCACTTGGTTTTCCAAACGGCTGACAATCAAGACCACACCAGGTATTTTTATTCCTGGTGTAAAGAACCCTCTCTGCTCAAAGGATGGAAAACAGAACCCCATGAGAAATGAATCCCTTCTAAACCCCGAAGAAATACCAACCTGCTCTGGCTAACACACCTTCCTTCCCGATCTCGCACCTGCAGCTCGGAATTTAACGAGAGAAGAAAAATATGGGCATGATTTACCTTATGAAAAGTAGTACCTCTCACCTTCAGAGCCATCATTTAGGGGGCAAGTTGAGATAAAAGCAAAGGGGAGCACAGACGCCTGCCTGACGGCCACAGACTCCAACGTGCTTGCTGTCACCTTGGATGGGATTTGCGTTTTTTTCAAGTTTATTATTTTTGAGAGAGTGTGTGGGGGAGGCGGAGGGGGGAAAGAGAGAATCCCAAGCAGGCTCCACGCTGTCAGCACCGAGCCTGGGGCAGGGCTCAAGCCCATGAGCTGTGAGAGCACAACCTGAGCTGAAGTCGGATGCTTAACCCACTGAGCCACCAGGAGCACCGGACTTATTTTTTATTTTAGAGAGAGAGAGAGTGCACGTGCATGCATGGTGCACAGAGGGGCAGAGGAAGACAGAGAATCCCAGGTAGGCTCCACACTCAGCACAGAGCCCAACACAGGACTCGAACCCACGACCCTGGAATTATGACCTGAGGAAATCAAGAACTAGACATGCAACCAACTGAGCCATGAAGGTGCCTCAGCTTTAAATTTTAAAAGCAAATAATCTATCAAGTGCCTCATTTAAGACACCTCCCAACCCCACAGCCGGCATTCAATTAACTTACTAGAACTAGGAGCAAAAGGCTTTTTCACAAGAAGTAGCGTCAGGCTACTGGCATCTGTGAAATCAAAGAGCAGGTGGAAGAGAGCGACCCGACGCAGGAAAAGGGAGTCCACAACTCTGCCGACGGCTACAGGGGAATGACTGGCACGGGAGGGCGGGGAACGTCTCCCCAAACCTTGCATGCCCTTCTCAGAGAGGACTCCAAGGCCAAAGCCCCAGCACTGAGCGACCACAGAGGAGCTGTGTCTGCCTGCGGCGCCACCAACCACAGCGCAGCCCCCGGAAGGAGGCCCCGAGGGGCGGGGCAGCTAAGGCTCTGGGGCCAAGTCCCCCTGCCTAAGGCCCGCTACCCGCAGCCACCTCGCCCTGCCCAGAGCCACTCTAGGGCCCCACAGCCCCCCCCACCCACAGACACTCCAGGGCCCCGCAGCCCCCCACCCACAGCCACACCAGGGCCAGCTCTGCACCAGTCCCAGTGCCCGGGCCACTCAGACAGTCAAGCAGGGAGGCCATGCTCGGTCACCACTGACAGGCAGGAGGAACCCAGGTTCCCAAGTTTGTGCAGCCCGAGGGAGCCTTCCAGCGCCTGCTCCCCCCCACCCCCGCCGCCACCCCCCAAAATAACAACAAATCCCACGCATTTAGAGAATATACCAAAAAGGAAGTAATGGCCAAAGTAACAAAAAACTGTGCCCAGGAGACCTCAGAAAACACAAAGACTTCCCAGCATCTCTAGGAAAAAAACATCTTTGGCCAATCTGATGGCTAAAGATTGGTAAGACTCACTGGGACTTCGGGAAACCATGAGAACCAATCAGGGCTGCCTACCAGACACCAGAGGGTTCAAATCTTCCCCTTCGGCCAGGAAACTAAAATTGCCAAAACCAAGAGACTTGAACCATGATTATGCTACATGAATGAAGGGGGAGGGCAATGCAGAGACCAGACACAGACCTGGGCGAACCCCAGGTGGGCTGACAAGGAAGATCCAGAGAAACCCAAACCCTGAGCCTAACCCTGCGGAGGCATGTGATCCAAATCCACTCCTAAAGGCCCCCCAGGAGTTGCCCAGGGCAAGAGAACCTCTGAGAGCCCCAGGGGAACCATCGTCCCTGCAGGAATAGTCCTGCGGTCAAGGGCACAGCAGCACCCCGCCGAAGCCCCGAAGACACATCCCTAACAGTTACAGCTCACCAAGAACCGCACCAAGAGTGCAAACAGACACAACATACAAAGGAAATGAAGACCCAAGACCTAGAAACAAGGTGGTCATTTAGGAGAGTATGGAGTAAGTACATTTAAAACGCCTGGAAAGAGGGGCACCTGGGTGGCCCAATGGGTTCAAGCATCCAACTCCTGATTTCAGCTCAGGTCACGCTCCTGCGGTTCATGGATCCGAGCCCTGCGTTGGGGTCTGTGATGATAGTGGCTGCTTAGAGTTCCCTTTCCCTCTCTCTGCCCTGCTCGCCTACTCTCAAAATAAACAAATGTTTAAAAAAAAAAATCCCACCTGGAAAGAACGAACCATAATGAATAAAAAATGCACCATGAATATGAAACCCCTGAAAAAGAATGAAGCCCTCTCTGGAAATGAATCCTCTGGTCACTAAAACGATGCCCAAGGGACGGTCACGATCAGGTAAGGGGAGACTGGGGAGCTCAGAGATCTGAGGAGTAGACTCCAATGAATGGGATCCGCAAGACAAAACTACCAAACCGGACTGGCAGGCGCAGAGGGCAAAACCAGACACCCCGAGGCTTTTCTGGAGGAAGCCGGAGAACGCGCAGGAGCCCTGCTGGAAAAGACACGCCCGAGCGGCCTCTGGCACCTGGGCCAGAGCGCAGCGCACCCCACCCCGCCCGGAGGGGAGAGCGCCTCTAAGGCGAGGGGGGGACCCGTGGGGAAGCCCGTACAGCAGACACCCCCCCCACCTGTGAGACCTATGTTTCAAGACCCTCGGAAATGCCCCAAACCAGGAATACAAACTGTACACACCTGTGACAAGTTTAATTTGCAAGGCAGGGACAGAGACTGACCGGGACCCCAACAACGCGCTCTAAGAAACGACGCGTGAAGGCGCTCTCTCTCAGCGCCCCCTGTCCTGCGCCGGCCCGCGGGTGAGGCTTGAGGGGATGTCCCCAGGGAAGGGAGCTGCAGGACAGCGCCAGGCCCCCCGACTCGCGCCGCTGCTCCGGGACCTCGGCTGGCCACAGGGAACGGACGGCCGTGAAAAGCAGGTCCGTGAACGTTCTGTCCTAACAGCCTCACTCCTGGCTTGCGGCGAGGGCAGTCACATACCAGCATTCCCCGTGACCCGCTGTCACAGGTCCTTCTCTGTGGCCTGCTCCCGGAGGAGGAACCGGAATGACTGGTCTGAAGGCTCCGCGTCCCCCACTGCCCTGGGCTGCGAGGTAGGTCAGCGCCCCAACAGAGCCTCCTGTCCTCTGGGTGCTGGCCGTCACCTCGTGCACGAGCCCCCCACGCCGGTCATGACTCCAGCGTCCTGGTGGCCACAGTGCCCTCAACCCTTTCGATGGTCGTGGGGATAACGTGCCAGCGACCCGTTACCTTAGGAGCCGTGTGGGGACCACGCCACCGTGACAGTAGGGACAGCCGCGGTCTCTGCTCTCACCAGGCATCGACAGTGAACACCCGGACCCCTCATTCCCTCTTCCGGAAGCCTTATATGGGGGATCCTGGACACTGGCATCTTGGCCACAGACACTCCAGTGCCCATCAGACTCACTGATGACAATCCAACATCAGGCCACTGCCCCAGCTGACAGAGACAGGAAGTCCTCACTATTGTCTGGCACCCAGTCTGCAGTCACGTCTCCCCGGACTCCAATCTGTCACCACCATGACGCTGAGGCTGGCTCATCCACGCAGGAACCAAGGGCACACACGCGGTCATGGCTCTCGGGCCTTGATTCAAGGCCGGCAGAGCCTCGTGGACGCTCACCTGCTCAACTGTCTACCGCCACTTCTATCCAGGGAACCTCAGACAAGCTTCTCGATTTCTCGAAAGACTCCTGGGTTTTTCACGGTGTTTCCCCAGCCCCCACAAGAGAGCTCACTCAAGCATTTGCTGAGTGGACACTGCCTGTGGTTTTGGAACAAAAGCAATCCTGACAATCCTGATGACGTACGAAGAAAACACAAAAGAGCGAGGGCGGGACGGAAAGGTGGAGAAAGGGCAGGGCAGCTGCTCGCACCACAGAGCGGGGCACCCAGGGGTGACCGCGCAGGGCACATCAGGTCTACGGTGAGGCATCGCCCAGGACTGGAAGTGACAGGACAGAACGTGAAGCCCAAGCAGAGGAGGAAGCAAGAGGACGAGGGAGGCCAGGAGCCCGGCGAGGGCGTCCAGGGGACCCAGGTCCGGGCAGAGAAGCCCACGGGCGGGCGGCCGGGGACAGCCGCCTCCGCCTCCACCAGCGGGTGCCCCTGCCGGCCCAGCGCTGTCCTCTCGGGCTCGCGCCACCAACCAGCGCCTCATCCCCGGAACCGCTGCCGGCCCCAACTAGGGGACGGGTCCTTGGGACAGGATGCTGAAGCACGGCCTCGGGGAGTGGCCGCGCACACAGAATGTCCCCTGGCGCACCCGCAGTGCTCATGTGGAGGAACACTCCCCCCCACGTCCCAGAAGGACCCCAAATCCCACCCCGGAGCCCTCCACCCGTCTCGCTGGGGGCCCCCCCACAGGCCTGAGGGGCAAGCTTTCCACCGTTAACAAGCGTGCATCTGGGATAAACCGTGCGGGCGGGCCCGGCCTCGGATGCGGCTCCTCCCGGCGCCCGCAGAACCCTCTCGCCGCAGCGACACGGACACCAGCTCCCCTCTGTCCCTTCCCCCGCACGGATTATATTCATAGCACTTCTTCTGCAGCCGAATCCATCATTGCGTCCAAATCCCAGGTTGCATTTTTGGTCAGTTTTTGAGGCCCGAAGTACACGCAGCCCCTCCACCCCAGCGGCACACGGGTTCTGACCACCGGGTCGGGGGCGGGGCCTGCTACCCACTGAGCGACTCCGTGCTGACACACGACAGCAGCGGCCAGCGGCCCTGTCCCCACCCCACCCCCACCACTGGCCTCTTCCCTGCGATCTCCCTTCAATTTAAGGAATTCTCTAGAGAGTGTGCCCTGAAACACGCAGGTGTGTATACAATGCAGAAATCTGTGAATTTTAAGTTTATTTTAAGAGCCAGAGCGAGAGGACCGCTCCAGCAGGGCATGGGCACAGAGAAAGGGAAAGAGAGAGCCTCGAGCAGGCTCCACATGGTCAGGGCACGCCTGTCACGGGGCTTGAACCTATCACCCTTGCGATCACGACCCGAGTTGAAGATTCAGATGCTTAACTGACGGGGCCATCCGGGCGCCCCAGGAGTGCAGTGTCACACGTCAGAACGTGCACGGAGACCACGCACCGGGTAACAGGGGCGTCTGCTGGGGGCGGCACAGGCTCGGGGAGGAGGGGGCAAGAGCAGCAAGCTGTGGAATCCCTTACACAGACTCACAGGAGGTCCACACGGGCCAAGGCGCAAATACACGAGAGCGAAGCCTGCCAGCCGCCGCAGCCTCCCGCAGGCTCCTGAACCCGCAGGAAGCGGGGCCCCAGGTGGAGGTCCCGGAGAACTCCCCTCGAGAAAGGCAGCCAACAGGAGGTCACTTAGAAATGGTGGTTTTGTCGCTCTAAGAAACATTCGTAAATCAAAAACTTCAACCAAGAGAAATTCACAATTCAGAGGAAGTCAATGTTTGTTTCATAAGGAAATGATCCTGACATGACCACCAGTTAGGATCTGGCACATTTCGTTTACAGAAAACAAAGACATACACTGTAAATTAAAACACGTATCTTAAACACACCCTTCTAGAAGGGAATCCTACTCCAAATCAGAGTCACAGAAATTACTAAGAAATTACAATATAACACGTTACTGTGACCCCAGAGGTCACAACTACAGAAAAATACCAACATCGAGGGACCATTTCACACCTAACAGTGATCACGGGAAACCGGCGGCGGCAAGGGCGTGGCCCCCGGACGGCAGCACACTGCTGGTGGAAGGCGCGACGGCAGCCATCGCACGGGCAGCATGCCAGTTCCCTGCACACTGGCCACAATCGCCCTGGGCCCCGGCAACTCCACCCCTCGGCACGGGCCCAGGGGGTGGACGGGACTCGGGTCTCGCCAAGGATCACAGCGACCTTATTCACGACAGCAAAAGGTGGAAACAACTCAAATGCCCAGCCACAAATAGACAGTTAAGCAAAATGTGGTCTGCAGAGTGGTCTGCCCTGGTCTGGGGCACAGGAGATGACAAAGGTCCTGGGAGCTCTGGATCAGGAGCCGTGCCCAAAGACCACGTACTGGAACAGAAGATGCTCCCAGAGCTCGGATCACGTAGGGAGTTATAAGGGTTTCGGAAGCTCTACATGACGTCACCGGCTCGCTCGGTGTGGAAAACGCACCCATCCGGTGTCAGAAGGGCCCGAAAGGTGGTTCTCAATGCCACGCTCCACGGAAACCCGAAGATTTTACATACGGCTGACCCGCCAACCACCAAGTCCGAGCTGCACGAGTCCACTTCTACACGGACGCCCATCCGTCCACTGTGATTGGTAAATGTGCCGGCGTGCCGTTCTCTTAGCAACACCTGAACGTTACTGTAAGAACATGGTACGTGGGCGCCTGGGGGGCTCGGTTAAGCATCCAACTCTTGATTTTGGCTCAGGGCATGATCTCATTCATGGGATTGAGCCCCACATAGGGCTCTGTGCAGACACAGCAGAGCCTGCTTGGGATTCTCTCTCCGCCTCTCCTCCCCGTGTTGTGTCCTCACTCTCAAACTTTAAAATAATACAAAATAAGGGACCTCTGGGTGGCTCAGAAGATTAAGCATCTGACTCCTGATTTTGCTCAGGTCCTGATCTCACATGATCTCCCACCACTGGGCTCTGTGCTGACAGTGTGGAGCCTGCTTGGGATTCTTCCTCTCCTCCTTTCTCTCTCTCTCTGCCCCCTCCTGCTCCCTCACTCCCTCAAATAAAAAACAATAAAATAAATTAGCTAAAATAAACTAAAATAACCTAAAATACTAAACAATAAGCTAAAGTAAACTAAAATAAACAACAAAGTAAACTAAAATACTATCACAAATACAGAAAGACAAATTACACATTGATGGCAAAAGCACCCACAGTGATAAAAATTAATAGCCTGGGGCACCTGGGGGGCTCAGTTGGTTAATCATCCAACTTCAGCTCAGGTCATGATCTCACAGTTCGTGAGTTCGAGCCCCAAGTCGGGCTCTGTGCTGACAGCTCAGAGCCTGGAGCCTGCTTCAGATTCTGTGCCTGCCTCTCTCTCTGTCCTTCCTCCATTCATGTTCATTCTCTCTCTCTCAAAAATAAACATTAATAAATTTTTTTTAAAATTAACAGCCCGTAGGATACGGCAAACCCCAAGCCCTCACATTTTAAACTGTTATCATGACTGATTGAAATGCTACTTTTCACTACAGCCCCTCATGCCTGTACCCAAGGCAGAAGTAAAGTAAAGATCACTTTCCTTCAGGAACTAAGGAAGAACGTGACCCCTCAGCCCAGGGCCATCCGCACGAGCCCCACCAGGAGGGAGGAGCGGCCCCAGGCGCACAGTCCCGGTCCCCGCCGCCCGCCCGGAGCTCGGCGCCACCCGCGCGCCACTCACCGCTGGGCTTGATCTCCCGCACGTAGTTGCTGGGAAACCAGCCGGTCCTGCCGTTGTGCGTGCCCTCCCACCAGCCGCCCTCCTCGACCCGCGTGACGTGGATGACGTCGCCTTTCGTGAAGGAGAGCTCGTCCTCATTGGTCTGCTGGAAGTTAAACTTCGCCCTCACCACCAGCTGGCTGCTGCTCGCCTCCGTCATGTCCTAAGAGGGAAGAGGGGAGGAGAATGTCAAGGAGTCTGCTTCTGTGACACCAGACACTTTACCCATATGATCGGGCACAGCTGCCCCATCCCAACCGCAGGGCACTTGTTAAGGCAGAGAAGCAGGTTTCTGACCTCCTGACCGGCCTGACCACCACCACCTCGTCCCAGTCCCAGAGGAAACCCTCGTAACGGTTTTAAAGGTCTTCTAGCCACACTTATGCCTCCATAAACACCACATCCTTTCACACACACTCACACCAAATCACGTGGCACATCCCTCAGTGCGACGCACAAACAGTTAACTCACTGCGGCCGTTTGCAGCCATGTAAGGATTTTATTCTTAACTGCGGGACTCAGCTGTGTGACCGTGCCAGTATTCTCCATGACTAGATTTACGATTATTTCTAGTATTTTTCTACTGCAAAACAAGGCTGCATTAAAACTATACGCACCTCTTTGAACACACCTGTAAGTAAGCATACACCTTAAATTCAGGTCAGGAAACACGGGCGTGTTATAAATGTTACTGCCTATTTCTATCACCCTCCAGAAAGCGCCTCGCGCCACGCTGCATTCCCACCAACAGCACTTCAGAGCTCGCTCTCTGCACGATCACCAGCACTGAATATCACCCACGTTTTTATTTTTGCCAAACTGCTGGGGAGAAAGGGTACCTCCTTTCAATTTGCATTTCTCCTCAGAGATCGAGCCTGTGTGCCCACTCTGAAAGGCGGGAAGAGGGAGGCGGCCTGGCCAGAGTTTCTTTTTATTTCCACCCGTCGCAGACTGGGCGCCAGGTGCCTGTCACTGGGAACGACCGACAGCAGCAAACTAAACGCGTCCCCAAGAAAGCCGGAGCTCCGGGTGAAAGGCCAGCTCACCCACCGACGGGGCGGCGCGTGCCCTCCACGCCTGCACCTGGGCGTCCCCAGGGACGGGGAAGGGACACGTCCCCTGCCCCACCTGCACTGGACATCAGCAAAGATCAGGTGGCGGCGTGTGGCCCATCGGCCACCGGTGTCCCAGACAACGAGGACACTCACAGCTCCTGGGAGAAGGACAGACGGCAACACGGAGCCGGAGCCGGGCAAGAGGCTTTCGTCACAAGGCTTCAAAAAGCAATTACAAGTCCTCTCAAGACAGATACACGGGCAATCTCAAACAGGAAAAAAAAACTCACAAAATTTACTCAAAATGACAGTAAAAAAGAGCCCCAGGGACATGTGGAAACGAGCAGCCTGAGACGGACATCACTGGAATCACGGAGGAGAGAGCAGTGCTGAAAGGCCGTACGAGGAACATGGCTGAAAATGTCCCCAACCTGGCAGAGGACAAAGACTCGGAGCCAGGAAGCCGCATGGACCCCACGCAGAAGGACCCCACGCGGAAGGAGCCTAGAGAAAACCAACTCAAGTCACATGACAGTGACACTTTGGAAACCCTAGGAGCATCGTCGCATCGGAATGACACCGCACCTGCAGGTGCGCAAGCTCCCAGCATGTGACGCCAGGCACACTCTCCCTGAGAAGCCCCTGGAAGACGCGCCTCCTCAACGGGGGAGCCGGTCAGGAATGGAGAGGGAGAGGGGCTTGGGTCAAAGGCAGGCTGGGGGGACACAGGCGGGCAGCTCAGCCGGCAGCTGGCCGGGGCCTGGCTACAAGCCAGGGGACTCTTCCAGCGTCCGCGAGACGTCAGGGCAGTTGCCGGGAAGAAGCGGGAAACCCTAAAGGGCCTGAACGTACGAGGGAGTCTTAGAAACAGGCAAAAGACAAGGGCTGCAGTCTGCAAAGGACGCACAGAAAACTCCAACAGGAAACGATTATTTCTTCCCGAAAACAGAATGCTGTCAGGAAAAGCAGCCCGGTGACCGCATGCACCCTGGCCACGCTGTGGGTCTGGGACATGGTGAGGGGACACTGATCAGACCCAACAGAAGCCACGGGGCACTCGGCCCAGAGGAAGGCACGGGCCTGAGCCCACTCCACAGTGGGAGGCCATGCTGACCACACTGCAGGCCTAAATCCGCCTCCCAGAGGCGCTCACGGAGACAGAGGCCAAGCCCCCGGCTGCCCTTGGGCGGGCTGCGCCGGCTCCTGCACCAGGTCTGCAAGGACAAGTCTAGGCCAGCTGCGCGCACGTCTCTGAACAAGAAGATACGGAGAGAGTGCAGTAATGACAGCTCCTCAAGAGGAGCAGACCGCCCCTAAGATGTTTAATATTATTTCAACGTGTATTTTACGTTAACTTATGGAAGCTAATTCGAGGACGTACATGAAGGGTCTTCTCTAACAAACACTTCATCCTTCACTTCACTGAGTGTACGTCAGCTCTCCGCAGCTCTGCGCAAACTGAAGGAGAGCTCTGGCTGCCATGCTGCTCGTCTGGTGCCCTTGAATGGCGAGGGGCAGCCTGAAGGTCACCAGCCCTGCTGAGGCCCCATCCCCCACCCCGGTTGGGGCCGCACACCGCACCAGCTCGTCTTTGCAGACCACAGCCCCCTGCATCAGCTGTCCGCCATGACCTTCAGCGCCTCCCCTTTCAATGACCCACCCTGGGCAAGCCGAAGAAACCAGAAGAAAGCCAATCCTGGAGACCAATTTCTGCCACAGAAGACAACACGAAACCAAGATCAGGCGCAGAGCAGGCCTGCCAGTGCACAGGCCCTCTCCAGCCACACCACCGACCTGAACGTCACCAACGCGGTCGACCACACTCCCGCACGTCCCCGATTCTCCACGCTTAGGCACGGGTCAGGCAGACACCACTGCCGCCTCCTCCACACAGAGATGGCCACTCCACGAGGGCAGGTGTGTCCCAGGACACGTGGGAAGAAAGGCACAGAGGACAGGGAGCCACCTAGATCCTCTAGAAGACTAGGTCCAGCTAAACCTCTGAGGCCGCAAATGTCCACGGATTCAGCACCTACGACACCAAAGATATAAGCTTAAGACGTTGTCCTAAGGAGCGTCAAGACACAAGACGCCAGAGACCGTACAAGAGGGCGCACAGACGGGTGCCCCGACGGCTCCACGCCATCTCGGCCTCAGGTCCCAGCACTCACAGGAGCATTCACGTCACCGCCACTGCTGTGGGCAAACTGGAAATCAGGGATTTGACCCCTGTCCTATTTGGGATTTCTCTCTTCCCCTGTGACTGAAGCTCATCAGCTACTGGGGTTCAACCCGACACCCCGCGGTCGTCCACAGCACAGGGGGCTGAATAAGAGCAGCTGGTCACAGACGGGGCGAGGCGCACGCTGTGGAATTCTGTTTACGTCAGACACGAGAGCGTAAAGCTCATCTTTACCGTCAGAAATCAGGACGGCAGGGGCCTTAGGGAAAGGCAGACGCAACAAAGGTTCTGCTTCTCCATCTTACACGGGAATGTCTGACTTGTAGAAATCCGTCTAGCGGGTTTCCAGATGCAGGGTCAGGTCACTAAGTCAGTGACGGGAGGACACGGACGCCCACGTACCGTACCTCGTCTGGGGGCAGTGGCCTGGACCCACCATGCTCGCTCCTCACAGCTGCCCCGAGGCCTGCAAGGGCCGCCTGCCGGCAACACTCGCACCCAGAAACCCACCAAGTATTTTACCCCACGTCCTACAGTCACCCCAGCAACCCGAATCCACGACACCCCAGAGGGCCGCCTCCACGCGGGCGTCGCCCTCCCCGTGCACGCCCTGGAAGGTGTGGTCAGCTCACTCGCTCAAGGAGGCACCTGATTCCTATTCCAACAGCCAGTATTTCCCAGCCTTGTGATCTTACGTAAAAATACTGTGACTTCTCTATACTTATCTACTCCTGATGTATTTCATCAAGTAGAACAGGCCAGAAATTAGAGAACACCTTTTTTCTGCTCCGAATGCGGTCAGTTACGGCACGCCATCAAAAAGTAGGACCCCCACTACTTCCAGACCTGTCAGGAGGTTTCAGAAGAACTGCTGAGCTGCGGGTCAGTGAGGCAGCACAGGTGGCGGAGGGGCGAGCGGCGTGGAAGGCGTGGACGCACGGCCGTGCAGGCCGGAGAAACAGTCCCGGAAGTGCAGGGACCAGGGCCAGCCCCGCCCCACGGGCAGGGGGGCCCACGGGCTCGGCAAGTGCTGGAGGGGCTCGAGGCCGGCCTCCTACAAGTGAAGGACGGCGGGAGCAAGCGCCTCACCTCACCACTCCCCCCAAACAGGGAGGGAAACTGGGGAGCCCAAGGTCCTACTTCTCAGGAGCCAATGCGTGAAGACTCCAGGCACAGAGGGGCAGGAGGCATCCCAAAAGCAGCCAGTGCACTTTATTCACCAGTAAAAGATGAAGTCAGCCCCAGACCAGAGGGAAACAAGCCCCAACAGCCTGAGGCCCCCCTCTCCAAGGCAGCCGCGGAGCCACTCCATCCGGAAGAGGGCACAGCCTGAGCACAGGGGCGGAGGGAGAGCTCAGTCTAGCAGAGGGTGTGGGGGGCACGGAGATCACCCCAGAAAGGAGTAATGAGGAAGCAACAGGGAAGTAAGGAAGTTAGGACTGCACTGCAGTGCAGACAGACCAGACCCGCTCAAACTGGCCTCCATCACAGGCAAGAGACTGGTCCTTGGGGCACCTGCGGGCTCTTGAGCGGCCAACTTCGGCTCAGGTCACAATCTCGTGGTTCGTGGGTTCAAGCCCCACATCGGGCTCTGTGCTGACAGCTCAGAACCTGGAGCTGCTTCAGATTCTGTGTCTCCCTCTCCCTCTGACCCTCCCCTGCTCGTGCTGTTTCTTTCTGTCTCAATATAAATAAAACATTTTAAAAAAAAGTTTAAAAAGAAAGCGGTCCTGAAACAGGGGTCAGGGACACAGAGGCGGGAGCGTGCCGCCAGCAAGTGCCGAGGTGGTCAGGCAATGCGTGCCCATCAGAGGCGCATCAGGTCGGCACGTGTGACCAGGGGCTTCCACAGGGTGCCCGGTAAACACCCGCCTTTGCCCTGGGAGTGGCAGCGCCTCACCCGAGTTCAAGGCTGTGGTTTACTTTAACAAGATCACAAAATTTATGTTCAAGCACCCCACCTACTGTTTTAGCTTAATTTTTTATTACAGAAAATTTCAAACACAAAGTGGAGAAAATGATCGGTAGGTGGAGGTTCACCCATCACCTACTTCTCTCCCTCTCCCCATCTTGCCCCTACCCCACCACCCTTCTCTGGCTACCATCAGTTTATTCTCTGTAGGTCTGTTTTCACTTTTTGTTTATTCATGCTCTTTCAGATTCCACATACAAGTGGAATAACATGGCACTTATCTCTCATATTACCCAGCATTATACCCTCTAGGTCCATCCATGGTCCTGCCAATGACAAAACTGTATTCACAGCTGAGGAGACTGCTAAGATATGTATCACGTACGTACATCCATGCGCGCACGCGCACACACCCCCTTTTACTAATCTATGGACACTTGTATTGCTTCTGTATCTTGGCTGTTGTAAATAATGCACGTCTGTATTTATTGCAGCATTTACCTTTTTAAGTTAGTGTTTGTTTTCTTTGGGCAAATTCTCAACAGCATTACTGGACCAGACGGCATTTCTGTTTTTAGTTGGAAGAGCCTTGATACTGGTCTCCGCGGCGACCGCACCAGCTTGCACGCCCACCAACGTGCCGAGGTTTCCCGTTTCTCCACGCCCTCGCCAGCACTCGCCGGTCTTCTCGATCCGAGCTCCTCTGACGGGAGGAGTTATTCTCTGTGGTTCTGGTCTGCACGTCCGTGATGGGTGGGGACGAGCACCTGGCCGTCGGTCTTTGGAAAAAGGCCGATTCGGGTCCTCTGCCCATTTTTTCATCGGATTTTTGGAGTTGGTCCGAGTCCGTACTAGATTCCGGGCAGTAGCGCCTTCCCAGACAGGTCCTTCTCTCGTTCAGCAGGCTGCCGCCCCCGTCTGCTGGCAGCTTCCTCCGCTGTGACCAAGGTTTTATTCTGGTGTAGCCCTGACAGTGTTGTTTGTTCTCCTGGCCTGAGGAGACGAACTTAGGAAAATGTTTCTATAGCTGATGTGAAAGAAATTACTATCTTTTTGTTTTCTTCTAGGAGTTTATGGTTTCAGGTCTCACATTTAGGTCTTTAATCCATCGTTTATTTTTGTGTCTGCTTAAAGAAACCAAGTGGTCCAGTTTTCCCAACACCATTTGCTGGAGAGACGGTCTTTCCCAGTTGCATTTTCTTGCCCTCTGTCGGAGCCGGACGTGTAGTTGTGATTTGGTTCTGAGTTCTCCATTCCGTCCCCCTGCTCTGCGGGTCTGTTCTTGGGCCGGTACCACGCTGTTTTGACCATTACAGCTTCACAGTGTACCTTGGAAACTGGGGCTGGGGTACCTCCAGGTTTGCTCTTTCTCAAGACCGTGCTGGTTAGCTGAACCAACACAAACTTTATTACTTGAACTTTTGTGGTTCCACACAAATTTCAGTATTGTTTGTTCTCGTTCTGGGACAAGCACTGTTCTTATTTTCGCAGGGATCAGACTGCTCTGGGCGGTGTGGACATTTTAAAGGCATGGACTCCACTCCGTGAGCACGTCCCCATTGGTCCGTGTCCTCTTCAATTGCTCTCACTGTTTTACAGTGTTCAGAGTACAGGTCTTTCAACCTCCTCCGTTAAATTGATTCCTTTTTTATTCTTTTTGGTGCAAATGTAAATGAAATCAATTTCTCCTTCTGCTGCCCATCACTTTCAAATACATACCTGTGCCATTCCTGGGGCACGTGGGTGGCTCAGTCAGCTAAACATCCAACTCTGGCTCATGACATGATTTCATGGTTCATGGGATTTCAGCATTGGGGTCTGTGCTGACAGCTCGGAGCCTGGAGCCTGCTTCATATTCGTTCTCTCTCTCTCTCTCTGCCCCTTCCCCGGCTTATGCTCTCTCGCAAAAATAAATTTAAAAAAAAGTCTTGCCATTGTTTCATTGTAATTTTTAATCCAAGAAATTTACCTCAAAGTAGTATCGATAACACCTGCAGGAAACCCGGAAGGCCCGGGGAGCTGTTCTTGCCCGGCCCGGGGAACGCAAGGCCCGGGGAGCCGCTCCCGCGCGGCCCGGGTAAGATGCCCGCCCGCTCCTCCCAGCAGCAGGCAACTGGGTCTTCCAAACACAAAGGGTGGCCGAGGGCTTTGTATTTCTGTTACTTAAAATTTCTCTACCTCATTAAACACTAATCCTACGCTTAGCACGATTTTAGGAACATGCACCCTTCAACGTTCCACTTACCTGCATTTTACTTATAATTATCCACCTGCAAGCTGACCTCCATTTACTCATTTTTTAAAAGCTTTTTTAATGTTTTTATTTATTTTTGAGAGAGCCCCACCCCGCGCTGTGCTGCCTCTCTCTCCAGCCTCTCACGGCAGCTGCGCGGCCGCACCGAGTGCTCTGCTCACAGCCGGGGTATTAACAACTGCCACGTGGGTTTTCCTCACCTGCCAGCACAGCCCCGCACCACGGCCCGCACCCCCTTAGCCAGCAGCCACAGCCAGGGAGCCCTCCTCCCCAAATCACAGCCTGACTCAGGAAGGCACGCTCAGCCATACTTCTGGAAGGAGAAAGACCTCCTTTCGATTCTTAACCGTTAGCCCTTTCTTCTTCCCACGTCTAAGTACTTCCACACGTATAAATTTTATTCCCATCTTCTGTACGCATGCAGAGCAGGAAAAATACCGTATTACACGGGACCAGGGAAACAGGTTAAAGCACACGTCTCTCCAGATTAACGGATTACGGAGTCTTAAAATACAATCCCCCAAATCTACACGTCTCTCCAAAGCAGTCAGGTGGAACATCTGGATATCTGGCGATGAGCAAACGCCACACCCCAGCGAAGGAGCGGTGGGAACAGAGCCCAGCACCCTTGGCCTGTGCGGAGCCCCGCTGAGGCCCGGCCCCTCTCCCCCGCAGGCCCCGGGAGGCCCCGCCCCCTCCCCGCAGGCCCCGGGAAGCAGCGCTCACACTCACCAAACTCCGGTACTGGCCCTGGAACAGTTTTGAAGTCCGACTGTGCGAAGGCTGGGCTCCCAGGGAGTCGAAGGACTTGATCCGATGAGAGGAGGGCCGGGCACACACGGAGTCACTTCCCAGGCCGATGTCTGCAAAGGTCGTGCACAGAGAAGAGCAAGCTGAGACGCGGCAAGCACGCCCTCTGGCGGCAAGGCGGATTCTGAACCGGGGCAGCCCCGGGGGCCGCCCGGCGGAGGCAGCCAAGCGGCCCACTGACGCAGGAGGGCAGCCCAAGAAGGACTCCGCCGTCCGTCGAGCGCTCTCCACAGCTCTCACAGGTTCTGGGGCTGTTTGGAAAAAACGCGCCTCTCCAAGTCAGGGCGGCGGCTAGCACTCAGCCCCCACACACCATCCGGCCCGCCCGCTCCCCCGGGGTGAAGCTGCCCATCGCAGCAGGGGTCCTTGTGCAACGGAAGACCCTTCCTTTAGACCAAGAGAAAAATCCCGACAGCTTTTGGCTGGAGGCCTTGCCGGGAGGGCCTCCTCAGCCGCCGCAGCCACACGCTCCTTCCGAGCGCGAGGGGCGGTGTGCTCTCCTGGAGTCCTTCAGGAGCAGAGACTCAGGCCAACCAAGTAAATGTGAGCGACCCACCTCTTAGAAGTGAAATCATGAGAGACTCTTGAACACAGAAAACGGAACTGAAGGCTGAAGGGCGAGGGGGGAAAGGGAAGGGGGATGGTCATGGAGGAGGCACCTGGGGGGAAGAGCACTGGGTGTTGTATGGAAACCAACTTGGCAATAAACTACTTGAAAAAAGAAGTGAGTTGACCAAAAAAACAAACGAGGCCATGACGAGGTTTTCTAGGGAAATCACCAGACCAAGATCCCTGCGCCTGGCAATTTCCTAAAGGCACTACATACGTGAGGAGCCACCTCTGAAAACATCCTCAAACGCGATCTCCAGTTCCGGCTCGTCTCGCACATCTGTTGGGGCTGGCTTGCATAGGGGCTTACAGAATCTTCTGTTAGCTACAGGTCTCAAGTTACCACAGGAAGGCCCGATTTCCACCTGCTATTGAGGCATGCGGGCTGGGGGTCTAGCTCTCCGGGAGCCGAGCAGGGCTGGGGGTCTAGCTCTCGGAGAGCAACAGCCTTGACAGCCCAGGCTGAATCCCTACCGGGCCCCTGCAAGTCCCAGGTCCTGCTTCAGGCTGTGGGTGACTGTCTCCCACCGCAGGGGCCCTCCCAAGAGGCCTTGGGACTCTCAGGCACAAAACCGGCTCTCGTGGAGATTCCACCCCAGGCCACTCCAGGCGGCTGCGCGCTGTCCCCTCGACACCCCCCCCCCCCGCTGTCGCCCGATTCCACTTTTCATGGGAACATTAGTGCAACGAAGGGGTCTCACGACCTCCCTTCCTTCCCGCCATCCGTCCTTCTGTCCAGTTAGAAACCAAGTACTCATCAACACATGTGGAAAACACACGGGTCTTCTAGTGAGGGGAAAATAGGAAGAGAATTTTTTTCCCTCATTTAAAGGTGAATCTACAAGTGAGTCTAAAAAGACAGGGCCGCTTCCAGCAGACGGACCTCAGGAACAAAATTTAAAATCAAGTGGCCCGTGTAGGAGCACACTCTTTCCAGCTGAGAAACCACGCCGACGCTGCAGAGTGCCGCGGACTTCCTAACCTCCACGCAGGTTTCCAGAAGGGCCATCTTACTCCGGGAGGAAGGAGCGCCTCCGCTGCACGAGGAGGGGGGCAGCGACCGTCGCGTGCCCGGGAGCAATGGGACCAGGCCGCGTTCTGTCACGAGGGGCACACGCCCAGGGCAGGGGTCACAGGCGGCCCTGGTGCCTCCCCTCTCGTCGTCCCCAACTTGGCAGCTGTTCCTCGGGTGCTGCGAGACCCAGCATGCAGGGGCAGAGCCAGAGCGGCCTCCTGTCCCCGAAGAGCCGCAGAGAAGGAGGCCCCGGGAGCAGCGGGGTCGCGGCATAAAGCCATGTGTTCCTGTCATCTCTACCTGCCGTTCTTGTCCCGTCTGCCATGGGGGCGGCCACCAGCCCCCGGACGCCCCCGTGGAGCTCTGAGGCACAGGTGGCCATTCCAAGCTGGCAGACAGGCCCCCCGTGGTGAAGAAACACAGCCGTGCCCCTGCGAGCCGGCTTCCTCCGCTCAATTCCGGGGACCCGTTCCACACGTTCCCTCGCCGTGTCGCCCCCACCGTTACATGACCTTCTACCCCGCGCACTCACAGCAGCCCTAGCGCTTTCCCACGTGGGCCGGGGAAGGCAGCTTCGCTAACAACCTTTACGAGATGCCACAGTTCTGTCTGCGGGACAGCTAGTGGTGGGATGATTATGACCCCACCCATCCTTGTCCCTCCCCCCTCCGTCCTGCTCACCTCCCTCCTCCCCTCCCTCCTCCCAGATCCAGGTCCTCACTGACACTCCACACCTGCTCACGGAGGGCCCCAGCTTACCGGCTGAGCAAACGCCCCAGACCCTTCCATCCCAACAGCCCCCGAGGTTTTCAGCTCCAAACCACGCAGACAGGCTGGGAAAAGGCAACCACGTGAAAAGCCCTGCCCGGGGATGGGGGGCAGTGACGGGTGCTCTGGGTAGTGCCTCCCGCCCCACCCCCCACCTCCGGGCAGGCAGGGGCGGCACCCAGCCATCCCAGCAGGCACGGACTAGGAGGGGGCACCTGAGTCCCTGAGCGCAGAGCCCCCACTGCGCTGACAAGGTTCCGCCCCGCCCCCCATCTGAAGGGCCAGGAAGACCCTGACAAGAGCCCCTCACAAAACACACTTGACCTCAAGGTCTAACTTTCTCCCGTAAACCTGAAACTAAAGATGCAGAGGTAAGTGGAAAAATAAAAAATACTTTAAGACAGAAGAGCCACTAAGTCCTCTTAGACCCACACAGCTCTCCGGAGCCAGAACTTCTCGGAGCTCAGGGAGGGCAGGGCCCCCCTCAAGCACATCTGCACGGAAGCTCTCCGGCCTCCCTGAACCTGGGAGCCTGGAGCAGCAGCACGCGGCGTCCTCGGCTCCACGCCCGCCCCCCTCCCCCCCGCACCGAGGGCAGACCTGGGCCCCCTCACAGCCCGCAGAAAGCCTGGCCCAGGCAAGGGGTTACTTTGGGGCCATTCACTGGCTGCTTCCTTGTCATGGCCACACCTCACGCACTGTCACATCTTGTCCCTAGCTGCGAGCTCTCATCAGAAGACCCTAAAAGCCCAGAGAACGGTGTTTCCAGCTCCGAGTCGGCCCAGGGTCTGCGCCCGCGACACGCCCCGCCCGCTGCTTTCTGCCCGCCCCATCAGAAGCCCTAAAAGCAAGACTCCGATCTAAAAAAAAATAATCACAGCAAAAATTAAAACCAAAAATGTAACATGACAGATGTTTTTATACTTCTAGAACGCTCATTTCTGCCTTGCCAACCGAAAAGCACATGTTTTTGCCCCTTGGTCTCCCCACCCCCTCAAGTTCAATAAAAAGTTCTTACCTGCTGTTACTTTGTTTAGAGTCACTAAGGAACTGAGGACCTTGTTAAAATTCTGCCCCTGATACAAATCATTTGCATCAAATGTCTGAAAGGAAAAATTAAACAAGTTAGTACGGTCTTCTGTGTTGGGTGCAGGACAAACCAAGTCCTCACAGCGACGGGAAGACCACCGAAGGACCACCACTGAGCAAGTCCTCACGTCGCAGCCCAATCTGCAGGGACAGCCCGGTGACCTCGCTTCCAGCAGAGGGCAGGAGCCAGGCATGCCCCGACTAGAGCAGGGGACCAGTGCTCCCAGCCAGCTCCCGACCTGGCCCAACCCCCTCAGCACCACGGGGTGGGGCCCGTCCCAGCCCCAAGTCCACTCCACAGCCAACCACAGCGAGAAACCCGCGCAGACGGCAGGGGGAAGGGAAGACAGAAGGGACTTCGGAAGAGGGACAGACCGGTAGCTCCGGGGACACCTCCGCTCGCCAGACAGCGCGCAGAGGCCTGACGCGGACGGTCTAGGCTGCATCTCCTCCGAACAAACCCGGCCCACGGCAGAGTCGGTCCCGGCACGCAGGTGCGCGCACACTCACAGAAGCTGAAAGAACACATCAGCTTGCCCAGATACCTCCGGGCTGGTCTGCACGTGTGCGCAGGCACACACGCAGGTGTCACCCCCCAATACTGCCTGGAGAACACATAAAGCCTCTGATCGCCAGGCAACCGCCACAAAACACCGTGACAGGCCACCTACCACGTGCCAGAAAAAGCCTGCAAGTATTTCTCAGGACAGCGATAACTAGGACGTGTTTAGAGACTCAGACGTAAAGCGTGTTAACAGCCTTAAGTCCTGGCACGGGGGGCAGAAGTGAAGGGACCTCACCAGCCACCCCAGGAAGGAGGATCAGGAGGAGGAGCGCCTGGCCACCTCTTCCCTCCCCCCTCCCCTCCTCCACCTCACACATCCTGCCAGGAACCCCTCTGCTTCCGGCCTCCGGAGCCCCGCCCCCAACTCCTCACAGGACTCCTGGCCACACTCCCGGCACCAGACTAGGCTGGGCGCCCGGACCAGGCTCTCCCAGGGCACCCGCCTCAAGGACAACTTCATGTCCCACGAGTGTAGCCGCCCGACACTGGAAAACCTACAAAACCAGAGTTTACAACATCCAACATCCAGCCAGACGGCCGGCACACTGTAAAAACTCCAGTGTCGGCTGAGTGGATAAACATACGAGTCAATCCACCCACCCACCCGGGGGCTAAGCGCCGCCGTGAGGGACACTGGCGCGGTGAGCAGTCAGAAGCCTGTCCACATCGAACTGCTGCCTTCCTCAAAATTCCACAGTTAATGGTCTTCTGCCTTTAATTTCTCTAGTGAGTAAATATCATGAGGTAGGTTTATTTAAACACGAGTAAAGAAACAAAAAGAAAAACTCAAGAACTTCAAGAAAGGAGGCTACCAAATCATGGCGTCAAGGGAGGAGCTGAACACAGCTCGCTCTTCTCAAAGCTGAAGGAAAGGGAACAGCGCCTAACGCCCACGTGTGACCGCATCTAAGCACGCTGGACGCCACTGGCGCCACTTCTCACTCAGCTGACATGCAAAATACATCGATTTCACGCCAGACCCTTGCTGTGAAAAGTGCCGCTTACGACAGAGCCCCTTTAGAATCAGCTTATACAACACAGAATATAATTCATTTGTGAGATGTCGGAAACTCCAAGTCAATGAGCAATATCTAAGCAGACACAACTACCCACATTTTTTAACGTGTTAGTTGCCTTTTTTTTTTTTTAAAGAGAATGAAGGGCATCAACTTTAACAGGCCTCAGCTTCCTTGTGTCCAACACCAACGTTCCTCTGAAAAACGCAGGAGTAGCTAATCTGCAGGTCTTTCAGCTCTAAAGTTCTAGTTTTAGAGAAAGGAAAATTAAATATGTGAAACACTCTGAGAAGAAGTCAATATAAAAAGGTCTACTAACCTTCATCGTGGTGAGGCAGCGAGTCACAAAACCCAGAAAAACAGGATGTTGAATGCTGAAGTTTCCTGTTATTCCAGAACTATCTGTCTTTCTTACTTGGATACCAGGAAGCGTCTGGTTGGCTGAACCTGCCCACCAATGGGCCTCCATGTGACATCACTACTTAAGCGGATTCACAGATGTGCTGCATTTCCTCACAGGAAACTATACAATGAGAGGAGCCCAACGCTGGCCGCTGAGAACACCACACATTCTGAATCCACGGAACGTTCTGACTAAAGCCCATCTCTAAAAACAAAAACACTGTTTCCGAATCAGGAAACTGGTCAACCAAAAGCGAGGAAAAAGGTCTCACAGAGAGGAGTCTGCATCTACAGGACAAAGAGCAGGGCTCATTGAAGCTCCTGCGGAAGCCGCTCAGCAGAAGTCAGCCCACACGCAGGAGCAGGGCCGGGACACCGCACGCCCAGGTGTCCAGGGGCACTGGGTGCTTAAGGACACCAGCCCCACCTCGGGGCCCACCCATGTCGCTCAGAGGGCAGCAGGTGCCCCGGCTGCAGTCGGAGCGAGCGGGAGGAAGGAAGCCAACCCCAGGGTCTGCTTTTCCTCAGGTGGCACCGGGGCAGAGGGGCCCAGGAGAGGCCTGTCGCCAGGGATTGAGAAAACCAAGATACTCAAGCCAAATCCCAGGCCAATTAAATTAGCACCTCTGAGGAGCCCGGACCCAGAACGCTGACACTCTCTGTGCGGTGCCGTGCTGGGCGCCAGGGGGACCAGGGAGGCGTGACTCCCCTCGGGGGCCGTGACCGTACTCACAATGAGGAGGGACACCCCACGTCCCAGAGACCTTGGACAAGCAGGTCACCAAACGCTCGCCCTCACTTCCACATTCAAGTGAATTAAATGTAGCGCAGAATCCAATATTCTCGAAGGAAAATGATCCTGTTTCCCCCCAAAAAATACTAAATTCGTTGGTACTTAATATTTGACTTAAAAACAACAATGCCATCGCGACAGGGAGCAAACATGAACCCCAGAGAGAGAGGACAGAGGTGAGCAGCACGTCCCAAGTGACAACACAGGAGCCCGCCCGAGGAGCTGGTGCGGCCGCCCGGCCCCGGGGGGAGGCTGCCCCACAGCGTGCGGAAGCCCGCCCTGGCCTCTGCTGTCTCGTCCTTCAGACGGGAAGCAAAAACATACTGATGATGACAAAACGCAGCAACGTGCAGAAGTGTCACATGTTGGAGAAGGAACAGGTTTTAAAAACTGAGTCTTGCTCACCAAGCTTAAGGGTCCCTAGAACACTGACCCATCGACAACTACATTCTACCAAAGAAAATGGTTTCCTAAAACACGGCTAACAAGAAAAAAAGGCTTCCTTGATACTTGGGGGTGCCCAGGAGAGGAGGCCTCATAGACCATCAGAGACTGCGGCGCCCCGAGGTTCACGGGGGCCACACACCGGCACGCAAGAGGAAGGGCAGCCCCCCAGTCTGCACACGGGCACCTGCTGCCCGGCGCCCCCCCCTCGCTGTCCCCGACGGCTAGCGCTACGTGGGAACGCTTCCGCAGAACGGCCGTTCCCTGTGCCGTCTGCCCAACCCCAAACCGTCCGACGCCTTCCACAGTCACCTCTCTGGAGGGGCAACCACAGCCAACTTCACCTGAGCCCATCCACTCTTAACACAGTGGGCAACAATCACAAAGCCGCAGCAGTACAGGTGGCAAAGCAGGAGAGGGGTGCGGGCAGCATGAGCCTCAAGGGCAGCCGCTGTTAGCGGGGCTCACACAGATAGCAGCAGCGAGAGTGCCGCCCAGAAAGGTCCTGCCTGGGGAAACAGACCTCCTTGCAACAGGAAGGAAAGGTATTAAATCAAAACATTCGGTCCGGGAGTCCCAGCTCCCCAGCCCCGAAGAGGCTTCTGGGACCCTGCCGACACAGCGTGCAGCCCGGAGAGGGCTGTCCTCCCCAGCCTGGACTGGGCGCACAGAGGCGGCAGCCGCAGCCCCGCTGCACATGGCTCTCCTCTACACCTTGGGTCCCCAACGGGGGACCTGCCAGATGCCCCAAGCACCCTGGGGCTCCCTTATGGCTGCAGCCCCCATAAGGAGCTCAGACAGGACCACACATCTACCAACAACCACCCCATCAAGGGAGAAAGCTATGGCTCTCTCCACCAAAAAAAGCAGTAAATGAAACTATTTCATTAGATAAAGATAAGTAAGATAGTTCAACCTCTCCTCCTTCAGCAAGGAGGAGTGCGAAATACCAAAGTTTGTACCACAGAATAGATCATTCTCCTCGATTCGGTCGAAGCAGGGCACTGCTGGAATCCTTCCAGAAACCTCAGCATAAATACTACCGCCCCAGCCCCCAAGGCAGGCAGCAAGGACCCCACGGACGGGCCGGCCACGGGGGCCAGCAGGGCAGAGCCGGACCCGCCCCCCACCACTGGGGGCCCACACAGAGTTACAGTCAATCACATCCATGGAAGAGCACACCGCAGAGCCAGGGGACACCCAACACTACCGACAAAGACCCCAGGCTGTTCTTCACAACCTCAGCCAGTCCCGGGCGTCCCCGAACAAGAACGGCCTACAGAAACCCGGGCAGAAAGGTAAGGCTGAGTCGTAGACCGGACAGAGCGCGCGCCGGGCGGCGGGGTCCACAGGACACATGTGACCACTGGCCACGCCAGGCGCTCTGCGAGAACAGGAACTCGACGAGAAGTCAGTTCGGGACAGCACATGTACGCCGGGGCCACCCCAGACACCGGGGCCCTGCAGCCCCCTGCCCTGTCCAAACCAGGAGGAAGGGCGCAGAGGGCCCCGGGGGAGGTCCCCGCACAGCCCCGCGCCGTCTTCCCCGCTCGGGGAGAGAAGGAAACCCCACTGGCCGACCTGCAAGGCCGCCGACACAGCTACCCACTGACAGGAGGAAAGGGGAGCCACGGTCGAGAGCCGGCCTTCCGGGGACGCCTGGTAAAGGCCGCAGTAGCAGAGCAGGGGAAGGAGTCACAAAGGCGCAGAGGACGGGTAGGGCCCTCCTCTGCACGGGAGCCACACCCCTGCACCAGGTTCCTGGCGGACAACGGGGGTGCGGGAAAGGGGAAGCGCCCGGCCCACCGGTGGGCGAAGGAAACACCTAGCTTCAGGAGGGCGGGGCCCCGCGGGGTCAGGAAGGGCTCCCAAAAGGAGGGAGCGCCGCAGCCCACAGTGGAGAGAGGAGGGTGTCCCATCTGTGTCAGGAGGACCCCATCTGGCCCGGGAGGCAGCCCGGCAGAGGCCCGGACAAACCCTCAGGGCATCCGCTAACCCCAGAAATACGGCCTGTGACGTCACCAGCAGGGCTACCGCATCCCCCCCAGCAGGGCCATCTGGCTAGACTCGCCCTCCTGACCCCAGCTCTTGTCAGTCCTCTAAGCATACTGGAGTCTGACTTACAGGGTCACATTCACTATCAAGTTTAGGTCTCAAACACACACCAGAAATCAGGGAGGCTCGCCTATGCAGGGCGATGGGGCTGTGCCACACGAGGCGAGCAAACGTCACCCGCGTCCGCCGGGCAGGGCAGTGGCAGGAGGGCGACCCCCGCCCCCCACACACCCATGCGAGAGCTGCGGAAAGCACAGACCCGTGCCCGACAGGGGAGGGTTGTGGCGGGAGGGGCCGCCACGGTTTTCAGGAAAGCCTTAACCAACAGGACACTGCTGTGAAGTGAACGGCTTCGCAGGCACGCGTCCGAAGAGCGGATGCTGACCCGATCCAGAACCGCCCCGCTCACCCGCTATCTTCCAACTCCCCGGTCTAACTCACAGTCACCGCCCTGGCCAGTAAGCTCCGCCGTCCGCTCCCCAGCCCCCGCCATGCCTTCCCGTGGGCCGCGGGGGCGGGGGGGGGGGGGGGGGACATGATGGGCCCCAGCTCTGTGCAGGACGAGGCCCACCAGCCCCGAGCAGAAGTTGCAGGAGCCCGTGGGGTGCCGGCCCGTCGGAAGGAGACAGACGGGCCCCACCCAGAACTGGTGCCCCAGCCCGGGTCCTGGCCTCAGGACAGCCCTGTTCGCAGCTGACATGCAGCCAGGAGGGTGCACCTCTGGGCTCCGGAGTCTGGGAGACGTGGGGGCTGGCGAGTGACAGCATCTGGCAGGAAGTGCCAATACGCCCACATGCCACATTTCCCACAACAGGGGGTTCTCAAAGGGAAGACAGTGCATCTTCAAGCAAACAAAGATGTTAATTAAGTGAAACGGGTCATTGAGAGACAGGCCAAGTTAACACTAAGGGTCAGAGTTAAAAACTCCTCCCTGGACGAAACAGTGTTCTCAGCTCTTCAAAATAGGAAAAACTGCTCCCAACACAGTGCTTCTCATTCCAGAGCAATGGAGGTTTCCCCTTGCCCCCGGAACGCGGGGCACAGGCATGGCGTAACTGCTCAGGGGCGATGCCTCACGGCCGCCCCCGAGGAGGAAAGGCCCCGACGTCTGCCGGCCCCGGGAGGGCTCGCTCTTGCCCACGCACCCGACGGGCCCGCCGCCCGGCGCCCTAGGAGCCAGGAGGCAGGCAGGGCCACAGAGTGACCCGAGGGCGAGGGCTTCACACCGTTAACCTCCAGCCGCTGGGTCTCCGACCCGCCCCCAGTCACGCAGGCCCCCCGCCGTGAAGGAGCCGCCTCCAGGGCCGGTGTCTGCAGTTCCCAGCAGCTCCACCGGGGAGCAGGCGCTGCTCTCTCAGAGAGGAGGCCTGGACCAGGCGGCCCCTACCACAGCCAGGTGCTCAAGCCCCCCAGCAGTGAGGATGCCCCCGAGGACGTGACGGGGGCACTCGAGGGGAAGGCCAGCACAGCACAGGGCCCGCGACTCGGGACCGCCGACCTGTCACCACTCAGTCCCAAAGCAGGCGCCGGTGCAGCCCACTCAACGGAGGGTCCCGGCCCCCCACTGAAGTGGAAGGAGTGTCCAGAACCGCGAGGGCAGCACCTGAAAACCAGCAGCGCGGGAGTCCTAACCACACGGCCACCTCCCTCTTCAAACCGGGGGACCACCCTCTTCCCTGATGGCTAGCGATCACAGCCATTCTGCAGAGTGCGGACACGCCTCACGACCGGGTGGGACAGGAGGACGATGTAGGAGGGCCTGGAAGGCTCTCGCGCCCCACAGCGGGGGGCTTGCTCCATGCTGGCCTCCACAGGTCACTGGTCGTCTCGGAGACCACAGCGACCTGCCACACAATAAAACCGGGACAGCAAACCACGGCACCACACAGACCGTGTCCTACATCATAGAACTAAGACCCCATCAGTCAAATCTTTCGACTAGAAGTGAAACCCAGAGCTGCTTAAACGGAACAGCACTGGTTCGGGTGACGAGTCAACAAAGTCAGAGCTGCGGCGCGGAAATCAGAAGTTCCGGGCCGTCTTTCCTCGACTGTCCCAGCATGGGCTGCGGTTTCAGGAACCTTCTTCCCACTGAGGCCACGCAGCCCCCGGCCACAGCCTGCCGTCCCAGCAGCAAATGGCCGCCCCGTCACGGGTCACAACCCCACAGCCAGAAGAGGGGCAGTGCAGCCCCGGGAGCCAAGGTGAGGTGCACACGCTCCCGGCACCCTTGGGTGAGGCTCCCAGCGAGGAGGGTGGAGGCCCCGTGCAGCACTGGGGCCACGCAGAATCTGAGAAACAGGGTGGTGGCGGCCTGTGGGCTGCCTCGGCTGCCCCCTGCACCCTCCCAGGGGCTCGACCGCTGCCGCCGACCTGTCCGATCGCACCGTCAACCGCAGCCGCCAAGGAGCACCAGCGCCGAGGCGACGCCCTGGCTGAGGACGCCCCGGCTGCACGAGACAAGAAAAGCGACAAGAAAATCGCAGGCACTGTAAAGATGCTCTTCCCACCACCTGGGGGCCAACGGAGAGACCCCCTCGAGGGAAGGCCAGCCCAGCACGCTTGATTCCTGTAGCTTTAACACTCCAAGTGCACGGGGCCAGGTCAGCTCCTCGGGGAGTTTATGAGGAAGCTATTTCAAGAAACTTACTTTTGGCACAATTCTGAAGCGTGGTTCACAAAGTTTAAAAATATAACTTTGTCCTATCACATTGTCAAAAGAAACTGGATTTTGTGGCAAGATGAGTAGAAAGAATCTTGAAGTCCTGCTATTTCAGTTTATTGCAAAAGGTCCACACTGACGCGGACACGGGAGGAACAGGACCCAGCAGCGACCTCGCCCCCTGGGCTTCTGTAGGCTTTGTGCCTAGTCCCGCCCACTCCTGCGTCAGGGGTAAGATTAGCCTGTGGACGGATTCTACCAACACCTACCAGTCACCGGTGCCCCCAGACAACCTTCCCCATTACAATGACACTTGAAGCTTACTCGGCGCTGTGGATTTGACTATATAAACACCCGCACAGGAACGAGAACACGGACCACCCGTATCAACACCCCAGCCCATGTTTTAGGCAGTCTCCAGGAAGGGCCGGGGCGGGGCGGAGGGAGCGACAAAATCCTGAGACGCGGGGAAGACAGCCGCCTTCACCTCCGCAGACAGCAGCAGAGAGGCGGAAGCCCCGCCAGGCAGGGCGGGGTCCAGCATCCACCGGCCCGGCCAGGGCCACTGGGCTCAACCCTTCACACCAACCTTACTTCCAAGGGAAAAACCCCGGCTCCCGGGAGGGCGCCCAGGACGACAGTGTGACCACGGTCCAGAAGAGGACCGGGAGGTGGCAAACTGCCTCATTCTCCCGCAGGCGGGCCCGCAGCAGGCAGGGCCCTGGGCTCCGACACGCGTGGCGCCCCACCAGCCCACACCCGGCCCCGAGGCCGTCCGCGGTGCCAGTGGAGCGAGCCTGCAAAGGGCAGCCCTCCGCGTGCCAAAGAGGGGACCGGGCAGGGGGCTCAAGTAAGTCGGGCGCTAATGCTTAGAGCCAGGAAGGTAACGAGTACGCTGTATTCACTTTAAAACTTAGGTTAACAGTCACAGAGTTCAAGCTCTGAGAAAGGTCTCGAAGACGGCAAAGCGCACACACACACACACCACCTCTCCTCTCTCCCAAGATTCCACCAAAAAGGACAGAAGGGACTCTCAGCAATAAAGAAGAAACTACTGCACAGATCAAGAGGGGAAGGGGAAAGGGCCAGGTAGGGCCTCAGGGACCTCAAGGCAGGAAGGGACGGGCTCGTGTAGGCCACATGCTAAGGGCCCGGGAGCACCCTGGCGAGCGCTCCGGCAGGAGGACAGGAAGGAGGCCGAGGGCTCAGACCCGTGAGGAGGGCCGGCGCCCGCACTGGGGCCCCAACAAGGCACTAATTCCAGTCTTCTAGACCCACGAACGGACCCAGAGGAGGAAAGGGGAGACGATCCTTCCCAAAATGAAATACGCTAAGAGCCCCACCATCAACTTCAAGCTCAAGTCGCCCCCTAGCTGGAGACACGGGAACTGGGGTACAGAGCAGGCCCGTCCCTCCACCCTGCTCAGGGAGAGCATCCAGACCCTTCCCCCCAGACTTCCCCCACTGCTCCCAGCCTCACCCCTGCAGCATCTGTCTCCTCTCACCCACACAGCTGTGCGTTCACGTCAGCTGGGGGGTTTTATTCAGAGACAGGAATAGGAATCACAAAGTCCAGCTTTTTAAAAGCGGCAAAGAGAACTCAGAGTTCGAGGAGCAGCCTGGCCCCAGGCCTCAGGGCCCAAGAACCACGGCAGAGGGTGCTCTGGGTTCGAAGGAGGCTGGTTTTGTTTTGCTTTGCTTCAGATGTAGCCCAGATGCATGAAAAAAAATACAAAAACAGCCCCAAGAAAAGCTTGTCCTCTCTGGCTAGAGCACCAAGAAAGGGGCAGCACAGCAAAAAGGAAATTTCTAGGCACTAGCCCTGCCCACCGAACACCGAAGGGGAACATAGCCGTCTTACCACACACGGCCGCAACAAAGTGCCCACCTCTCCAGCCTGCCCCCCAGGCCCCATGGAGTCACACTGGGTTCCCCCTCTTCCACACAGGGCTGAGCCCCAAGAAGATAGATCAAGAAATACAGTTTCCTGGGATGCCTGGGTGGCTCAGTCAGGTAAGCGTCTGACTTCGGCTCAGGTCATGATCTCACAGTCCATGGGTTCGAGCCCTGAGTCGGGCTCCATGCCGACAGCTCAGAGCCTGGAGCCTGCTTTGGATTCCGTGTCTCCCTCTCTCTGTCCCTCCCCCACTCGTATTCTGTTTCTCCCCCCTCTCAAAATGAATAAACTGTTAAAAAAAAAAAAAAGAAATACAAGTTTCTGGTATAGTATTTAAACATATTGAAGTACTGAAAACCTAAGACTTACTACTAGGCAATGCAATTAGTGAAAACCAGATACAGAGGTGTTTCGAGGAGCTGGGAGGCAGAACAAGTGCACTACATCCTTCCCTTCTGTGAGGATCCGGAGGAAGGGAACCACGGCAGGACCACAGAAGCGGACCAGGACTTTTAAAGGAGACAATCCCAAGGGCTTCAGGACCGTGAGCGAGGACAACAAAACAGGAATGCGCTCAGCGCCGCAGACAGAACCTTCAGGAGACACGAGCCCTCGGACAGGACAGGCAGTAGTCGGTCCTGCAGGAGGCGGAGCAGGTGCCGTCCACAAAGGCGTTCAGGTCAGCGCTACTTCCAGCTACGTTCGCAGGCCCGCGGTGACGGAACAGGGCCACCACGTCCCTGCTGGCACCCGGTCTCCCTGGAACACTCCGCCACCTTCCGGCCTCAGGTCTGACCTTTGTCGGGCTGTGCCAGGAGTCCTGAGGGCTGGGCCCAATTTCTTAAAATACAAAAACAAGCAACCACCGCTAAAGGCAGCAGCTTCCCAAAAATGCTAAAATGCTTGGGCACCCGTCTACGCCTCTTATAATCCCCCTCACTGAAACTTCCCCCTCAAGTTCAAGGGTATGACATATCCCAAGGAAGGAGGACCCCAAACACCGCAATTGATTCACTTTTTTCCAATTTACCTTTTTATTCTTTTTTTAATAATAGTTTATTGTCAAACTGGTTTCCATAATGCTCCCAGTGCTTCTCCCCACACGTGCCCCCCACCGTGACCATCACCCCCTCCCTCCCTCCCCCTCCAGTCCACGGTCTGTTTTCAGTATTCAGTAGTCTCCCATGATCTGTGTCCCTCACTCTCCCCCGCTCTCGTTCCCCCTTCCTCTCCCCATGGTCCCCTGCCAGGTTTCTCCTGTTAGACCTATGAATGCAAACATATGGTATCTGTCCTTTTCCGCCTGACTTATTTCACTTAGCATGACCCCCTCGAGGTCCATCCACTTTGCTACACATGGCCAGATTTCCTTCTTCCTCGTTGCCATGTAGTGCTCCATCGTGTAGATATACTTCCTGTTCAGGACAGTTCATCAAATCCACAATGTTTGGTTGGTTCACCCCCACCAAGGCCACAGCCAGGGAGCTGGAGAAGGCTTTTTACCCCCCAGGTGTCTGCCCACTCACCTCTCCAGCTGGCCGCCTGAAGGCTCTCTCCCCACGCCCAACCCCGGGCCGCTCCCTCCGGCAGGACTCCAGCCCCTGCCCTGGGTCCCACCTGCCTGCTTCCACTCTTCCTGCCCCACACGCTCCTGGGGCTCCTGACACACACGCTGCGCACGGCTGCTTTCCCTCAGGGCGAAGCAGAGTTCGAGAAGTCCTCCTCAGCTGCGTGCAGACTGATCACCACCGGAGACACACGTCCCCACTCCCCGCTGGCAATGAAACACAAACTCGCTCTTCAAGGTCTCTGAACCCGTCCTTTCCAATAAATCGTCAAAGGATCCCCTGCGACCCAAGCGGTATGCAGCAGGCCCCCGGGAACGCCGCCACGTCACGGGACGTTGCCTACTCCCCCACCAGGAGCCCAAGACGCTCAGAGACATCCTGAAGATGGTGAGCTTCATCTCAGAAGAAGGAAGTTTCCAGGTCTTGTCCAGGGAAAGAGAGGTCAGAGCTGGGGCAGCTGCGAAACCTCCACCTCCGCTTCCCACTCCCCAAGCAGCCCTGTCCTGGTCCCTGAAACAGGACATCTGACTGAAGGCGAGGCGACCTCTGACAAGGATCCGGCACGCCCACGCTCTCACACACGTCACGTGTTACATTACAACCAGCACACAAACACACACCCACGCGAGAAACATGCGATTTAACGACCTCACCACTGAAAGACATTTAGCAAACGCAGCCAGAATGCATTTACTCAGCTTTAAGGAAAGTTGCTAACGACCCCTGGATCCGAGTCTCTCCCAGGTCATCCATCCTTCACCACACTGAAGGGCTGCAGTGAGCTACACTTCTCCCCGACGTGACGGGGACACGCACAACACGAGGATTCCGCAGTGAAACCTGCTAAGTGGCACGCGAGGCCGCTAACTGCATGGTGCGGGCCGTTGGGTCTCTACGCGGACGCGTTTACTAAGAAGACACCGCATCGCACCCCACAGAGACCCAGGGCCTCTCCCCTTCCCTTTCGTGGCGCACCCACCCACTGCAGCGCCCCGCGCCCCTGCTGCAGCGGGCCGGTCATTCTCAACTTAGAAGGTGTGGACTCTCCCCAAACCCAGATTCAAACACAAGCCCTGCCTCGTGGTAAACACGGGACCTCAGGCATCCCCGGACCCACTCCCCATCCCGGCCCCCCTTCCCTGCCCGGGGCTAACGCACCTCCTTCACGGCACCCCTCGTGGCCGCCACGCAGCAGGCGGTCACTCGTGCTGGGAGGCTGCTGGTGCGCAGCTGTAAGAGCTCGTGTCCACCTCCCGGCATCCCTATCCTTTCTCGTCATCCACAGACATGTCATCCGTATCTGTTCCCTCCTCTCCACTTAACACTGTCCTATCCGCCCCGGAGGCCCACAGGGAGGAGGTGCGGCGCCCAGCATCGGGAGGACTCACTCTGGCCGGACGGGTGAGGGAAAGCCTGCACAAGGGCAAAGAGAGCTCACAAGTGAAAGGCCACTGTAGGATCTTCAGACTGACTCCTGAAGGCGGAGGGAATCTCTTCCACAGGCCAAAATCCACACAACTTACTAACTTAGAGGCCGCACGCCACCGCCCAGTGCCCTTGCCCAGAACCAGATCTCAAAGGCAGAGGGCACCCAAAGGCCCCAGCACCACAGAGCTGTCACCCAGGATGCTGAGTGCTTGCGAAAGGCTGCGGGGCTCACCCCACAGACTGCGTACTAAGCGCAGAGACAAAGAGCACCTTGACGACGCAGACACCTGGCGGATGTCACCTTACCAAGTGACGCAGCTCAGTGCCGGCGGCATGAAGCGTCAACATCAAGTACTTCCTGACGGGACCCATGGAAACACAGATCGTCGGTGTGTAGGATTCTTCCCTAAAACATCTAACGTGAACCAGACTCTACAGGTTAACACCCTGGGCTCCTCAAAAACGTCAGAGCCCTGATAAATACCGGTGGGAGGCCGGTGCAGGAGACCAAGGGGGAAGGTCCTCCCCTTAAAGCCGTACACGCGGGGTCTGCGGAGGCAGGTGCGCGGAGGCCTACCACGCGGTTTAAGTGGCCAGAGAAGATCCGAACACTCAGAGTCAAGGGGCAAGTGTCGTGTGGTGACCTAAGTGACGGCACAGGACGCTCACACGGGTTAGCTTAACGTTTTCCAAGAAAAGGGCAGGAGGCAGGTTAGAGGTGCATTCGAGCTCCCCAACACTACCCCCAGCATCTTGTAAGTGGAAAATGAAAGAGTCCCCTCACCATCCACAGACCCGGTCAGCCCCGTGTCACCGCAGGATCTCAGCCGCTGCCTCAGGCCCGCGCTCAGCCGAGCTGGGCTGCTTCCGCCAGAAGCCGCCGGAGGAAAGGACACTCCCCGCTCTGCCTGTCCTGAGCTGGGCGGGATCCCCGGCCCTTCTGCAAATGAGGCCCCGACCTCACCAAACCCTACTCTGAGGGACCCAGCTGGGTCAGCTTTAAAAACCAAGCGCATGAGGTCAAGCTCTCCAGGGGGACTCTGGAATGCCTTAAAAGCCCCCACTCTGTAACCCAAGGGGACACCACCCATTCCAACCTACAAGTCCCCCCGAAGGGAAGGAAGGGGACGCACTCCCTCAGCCTGGAGGAGGGCGGGAGGGGCCCCGGCACATCCGGCCTAGCGCTTCAAGTGTGGGCCACGGAGGTGCCCCCAACACCGACTGACCCAGACGGGAAATACGCATTCTGGTCAGAAAACTTTTTTCGGGGCGTCTGGGGGGCTCAGTCGGGTAAGCGTCTGACTTCAGCTCAGGTCATGATCTCACGGTTCATGGGTTCGAGCCCCACGTCAGGCTCTGTGCTGACAGCTCAGAGCCTGGAGCCTCTCTTCAGATCCTGTGACTCCCTCTCTCTCTGACCCTCCCCTGCTGACACTGTCTCTCTCTCTCAAAAATAAATAAAAACATTTTTAAAAAATTACACACGCAAAAAAAGAGAAAGGTGAGCCAGCTCTTTAGAGTTATTTAGTTTCTTATTGCTCGGCTTCCTTGGGAACATACAAGACCTTGATGCAATAGAAGGGGAAAAAGATTGGTGCCCAAAGCATCACTCGAATCCAGTGTCTGTCCTCAGCCTGGCTTCTCAAGAGGACCTTCTATCTTAGAGAACACTCATCATGCTAAAAATAAAATTTAAATAATCTCAATAAAATAGAAGTTGCGACTGATATTTTCCTAATCCAATAAAATATGAGTATCTCAGTCCTACGACAATATCTCAGTTAATAGGGAAACAGTAGGGACACCTGGTGGCTCAGTCAGTTAAGCATCCAACTTCGGCTCAGGTCATGATCTCACAGTTTGTGGGTTTGAGCCCTGCATCAGGCTCTGTGCTGACAGCTCAGAGCCTGGAGCGTGCTTCCGATTCTGTGTGTCCCTCTCTCTGCCCCTCCCCTGCTCAAGATCTGCCTCTGTTTCTCAAAAATAAATAAATGTTTAAAAAAAAAAAGAAAACTTTTTCTCACAAAAACATACGAACGTTTCTTACCCAAATGTGGTCTGAGAGGCCTCAGACTTTGTTGTGCTTGGTCCCCACTCACTGGGAACGGGCCCTCCCGCTGGTTCCCAGGACCCGGGGAGCCCCTCAGGGACCCAAACTGCTCCAGGGCAACTACCTGCCCGGCAAAGCTCTCCCGTTCCCAGACGGCCAACAGGGATTTTGCCCATTTTTAAAGCCGAAGTCGGGGCGCCTGGGGGGCTTAGTCTCTAGAGCGTCCGGCTTCGGCTCAGGTCGTGATCTCATGGTTCATGGGTTTCAGTCCCACGTGGCGCTCCGTGCTGGCAGCTAGCTCAGAGCCTGGAGTCTGCTTGGGATTCCGTGTCTCCTTCTTTCTCTGACCCTCCCCTGCTCGCACTGTCTCTCAATATAAAAAACATAAAGTTTAAAAAAAAATTTTCTTTGAAAGCCAAAGTAGAGAAGTGAGGGCAAAAACATTCTGAGCAGCCTGGCAGGGGGGGGGAAAAGGGAAACACGGGGAAGGCACCGCACTAAGTGACCAGCACCTTTTCTGGGCAGAGAGCGCTCAGGATTCTGCAGACCGTGCGAGCCTGAGCTGAGGCGCACGCCGCTCCACTCATCAGTCCAAGGCCTTACCGGAGAATAAAAAACAGACCTTCGATAAAGCACTTCCCTGCCACGTGGCCGACACTCACCATCCCGTTCTGCTGCGGTCGCAAAGCTGCGCGCGCGCACACCCACCCACAGGACAGATGCAAGCTCGGGGCAGACCGGGCCCCTCCTCAGCCAGCACAGCCCCGCCCACACACCACGCGCATCCAGCCCCACCCGTCTCCTCCCCAGCAGGGCCTCCACCTGACTGTCTCCAAAGCCACCAAAGGACGAGGACCAGCCTGCAACAAGAATCTGGGCCCTTCTAGACCAGGTAACAGAAGGTCAGGAGTTCTGTGGGCGTCTTCAACATGCACCTGCCGGTCCTCCCCTACAGCCTCCTGGGGTCCCCCCAGTGGGGGGCGGAGGACATTTCCTGAATCCATACAGGGCACAGAGACGGTCGGAGCCCACACAGGGCGCCGGTGAGCTCAGGCCCGCGGCCCTCCGCGGGACACCCGCCCGGCTCCTCAGAGCACAGGTGCGCACGCTCACCAAGCACAAGTTTCCAACCAGGCTCCAGGTCCTCTTTTTTTTCTTTTTCTTTTTCTTACCTTGAGTGAGAGTGACCGCACACAAGGGGCAGAGGGACAGAGAGAACCCCAAGCGGACTCCACACTCAGCTTGGGTCCCCACGTGGGGCTGGAGCTCATCATCACTGTGGCATCACGACCTGAGCCGAAACCAAGAGTCAGAGACGCTCAACCGACTGAGCCACACACACCTCCCCCCACGGCCTGGTGCTCCGGTCCAGGGCCTTTCTGATTCTAGAAGTCTGTGTGGTCGGAAAGCCGTGGAGCCTCCCCAGGAGAGCAGGGCCGCAGGGCCCCAGGCGGCCGGTACCGCGCTCCGCCAGAGGCCAGGCGGCCGAGAAGAGGCCGGCCCAGCACCAGCCCCCCCGGACTCCCGCGCACGCACGCTGCCTGCCCGGCCCCTCGGGGACCCTCACAATCAGGATGGGCAGCCACCACTGACCAGGAAAGTCGGCTCCCTGTTCAGCGTCACCTCAGTGAGAGGTACTTCAGTGAACCCAGACCCCGAAGGGAATAAAACAAAAATAGAAGGAGTGACGGGCAGGACCAGGGAAGACATGAGGGGGGCGAGCGGAGACACCGGCGGCTCCACGGACATGCTGAGCCCCTTCACCGGCGGGCTGGCTAGGGCTCCTCGGCTGTTTTTACCCATTCAAAACATCGATTCCGTGCCTAGGAAGTGACAGACACGAAAACTCAAGCTTAGAAGCGGTGCAAGCAAGGACACGGTGCTGAAGGTGCCGCAGAGGCGCCAGCAGGGACCAGGTCAGCTGGAGCAGACCATGCACATGGCAGGACACAGACAGGGTGGGCAGCAGGAAGGACCCCCTCCGGGGACGCCCTGCTTGACCTGGCCCCAGCACTCACAGCCGAGTGACCGAAGCCGTGTTCCTGAACCTCTCTGGCTCAGGGTCGTAGTTCAAGGGAGTTGCGACAAGAATTAAATGCTACACGTGAAGCCACTCACACAGCACCTAGCACAGCACACGCCACTCTTTTGATGAGCCAATGAGCATACTACTCAGGACGTCTCCAGGAATTCGACACGCCTGGGACAGTCAGTCCAAGAGCAGGGGGAGGGACAGAAGTGGTCGAGGGTCAAGTGACGAGCAGTCCCATCCACTAGGGTAAAGTTCCTGGACGTCACCATCTGAGTAAGGGGGGGCACGACAGGGGCCTTTTTCAGCAGGGCAGTGCCACCATCAGGGGCAGAGGACAGGCCGGAGGCCCCCGGGCCACCCCCCCAGGCGGCAGCACACGGGAGACCAAGGAACGGAGAGCAAATCAGAAGCTACGCACAGGTCTTCCGAGAACAGAGAGCAGCCAGACGCGCCCAGACAACATGTCCCTGGCTTCCCCCACGCTCGTCCCTCTAGACCAGAGCGGGTGCCTCCGCACGACACCCGGTGACCGCAGCAGGCCTGGCCGCGCCTTCCGGGCAGCAGCGGGGCCAGCTGGGGTCGGCGCTGTGGAGCGAACACCGGGGACGTGCCTGACTGCGGGAGAGGCCGACCGTGCGCAGGCAAGCGCGTCGGCTCAGTCGGAAAACGGGGGACCTCACCAGGAGTGCGCGAGGCTGGAACGTTACAGGACTAAGCCCCCCACCGTCCCGCCATGCCGAGACCAGCTCCCCCATCTGAGGCTCGAGCGTCTGCCCTCCTCACGTCCCCCCGCACCAGTGTCCGCCCGTCGCGTGCACACCAGCACTGAGGGCCCCCAGCACAGGGAGGGCACCCGGTCATCCCCGGCACCCTACTTCAGTGAGCCCTCAGCACACCCGGGGGTGGGCTGGCCGCTTCTCCCCCAGTTTGTGTCGTCTGGCTTGGTTAAAGGTGGAAATGGAGGCTGGGGCCACCGTTGTCGGAGCAGCGCCAGGACCACCTAGTACCACCAGCTACTACAACCCCGTTCTCGACCCGCCCCGGAGCCCAGGGCTCAGGACGTGACGGGCCGTCCTCACGGGCGTGCTGTTACAAGCGAAGCAGGCGGGGCTCTGCGGAGGCATCTCGGGGTACTAATCAGCTGACCCAGAGTGAAGTCGAAGGGAGACGGGCTGGGTGGGCGCAGTCTGATCAGGAGCTGTTGCCCGCAGCTTCCTGCCGCGGGCGCAGAGAGGGGCCAGGGGTGCGCAAGCCGCACGACGGACACAGGTGCACCGATGCCACTCTGAGGACGAAGACCCTGGCTAGTGCCGGAGCGGCCCCAGGACGAAGAGCGACACCCAGCCAATGGCACCAAGGAACAGGGCCCTTGGTCCCAACCACTAAGAAGTGGGCTCTGCCAGCCACCTCAGGAGCTCAGAAACCCATGTTTCCTGTGACGTCCCCACCAGGGGCCCAGCCAGCTGCCACCCGGTCCCTGAGACGCTGAGCACAGAGCCCCGCCATGCTCGCCAGACCGGCGGCCGTGCTGCGCGACAGAGAGGTGGTCACTGCGTGGTTTTCAGCCACTCTAGCTGTGCAAGAGAAAGCAGCACGCTACGCTGTCCCCAAAAGTGCCGCAACAGGAGATTTTACTGAACAGCTATATGCTCGCTGAAACCAAAACTTCTGTAAGAGATCTACGCGCTCAAATTCTCTCTCCCTTTCGGTACAACAGGAATTTCTCACTTCAGTTGACAGACTTGGTGCAACAGGGAGACTACGATTAACAGACTAGCTTAGGAAGGTCAGCAGAAGGCTCCTGCAGCCCGGAACGGGGCTGGCCACACAACACGGCTCTGCGGCACACGGCGCAGTGTCTGCGGCACATTTCCGAAGGACGCGCGTAAGGAATGGGACCCCACCGGTCAGAAGCAGTCTGCAGACCCAGCCGAGGTCACCGCAGGCCACCTAATGCTGCGCTAAGGACCTGCAGCTCCCACTCAGCCAAGCAGGTCCGAATTTCAACAGCACCAGGTCTGCACTGGCCTGGCCGACGTGTGGAAAATCTCCAGCCTGCCCTTCTCACCAAAGCACCTTTGGTGAAGTTGCTCCAAGAGAACGCGGACAGAACCTGGCAGCTCTGAACAGGTGAAACAGCTAGGGTTTTATAGATTTCTGTTCAAGTTTGTCAGAAAGCAAGACTGCAGAGAAGGGGCAGAGAGGAAGACAGGATCGAGGCAGGCTCCGCCCTGACGGCAGGGGGCCCCGAGGCGGGGCTCAAACCCACAAACCACAAGACCATAACCCCAGCTGAAGTCAGACGCCCAACCACCGGTGCCGCCCAGGCCCCCCTGAAACCACCAGAATTCTCAAAACAAGCGGCTTTTGAGGGCAACAAGCAAACATCATCAATACGACGAACAGACGTACAAATATTACAGGGCCCCAGCCTCGGCCGCTCGGAGGACCACAGACACGTCCCCTAGATCTTACGGATGACCTCCAAACCGCGATCTTCCAGAGGAGGAAAGGGGTCCCAGAGGGCCTGGGCATCCTCTCTCGCGCCTGGACGGGCCCACAGGTTTTCTGGCCGCCCGTCTACCTTCATACAAACCCACTTCGCGGGCCCCCAAGCTGAGGTCTGGCCCAAGAGGAGAAGACGTCCACACTCAAAGCACAACTGAGCCGTCCTAAATTCATCGGTCCTACACGTGGTCACGGCCCCGCACAGGGACACCTCTGCAGCAGCTCGCCCAGGTCCATGTGGCCCACCAGACCATGGTGACAGGAGCCAGAGAAGACGCAGCCAGCCGTCACTTCAAGTGCTTAAAAGCTGAACGCTGAGGAAATTCAATTTCAGGACTACCCTACCTTCTCCTCCTTGGTCTCCTGCGTTCAACAGCTTCGGCGAGAGCCTACCACACGCCAGCACGGAGGACAGATAGACAAGACGAACCAGGGCACGGATGCTGCCCGCCCCGTTCGCAGCCCAGCGAGAAGGCAGTGTACACACACACACACACACACACACGCACGCACGCGCGCACACACACACTAAATACAGCACTGACTGCAGCCGTGGAGCGGCGACACCTAACCCAGCCTCACCAGACCTCCTGAAGTTGGTCTGAGAAAGGCAGCGGAAGGCGCTCGTGCACACACAAGCTCGGAGTGGACACCCCGGCCCGGGCCATGTCAGACCGGACGCCACACCTGAGGGATGCCCCGACCCCTCCCTTGTGGCAGAGTCCCCTGGGGACATACGCGGGTCCCACACATACCTGTGGGTCTCCGTCTGCTCGAAGATAGGAGACAAGGCCGCAGGGACCTCCTCACGGCCCCTCCCACTCCCACAGGTCACAAGTGCAAAGGCCCAGCTGTGCTGAAGACGCTGCCTTCTGCCGGGGCTGCGGGGAGCTGGCTCAACAGACCCCAGCCAACGAAGCCAAGAGCCACCACCGGGCAAGGGAGGTGGCCCAGGGGCAGCAGGGAGGGTGGCAGAACCGCGCTCTCATGGTAGCAAAAAGGCGCGGGATGTGCCTGCACGTGGTAAGTGGGGCCAGAACCCGCTGAGCGGCTAGTGTTGACGTGGCCCTATGAGTCTCACAGGCCCTGGGGGGCCAGTCACACTCAAACGACCTCCAGGAGCGGCCGCAGAGGCCCAGCAGCGGCCGGGTCCGGGCTCCGAGCCGGCAGGTCATGGAGGAGGCGGAACACGGCAGTGAAAACTGCGATCCGGGCTGCGCGGGAACCCCAAGTGCGCAGCCCGGTGCCTGCCTGTGGCCTAGTCCCCTTCCTGGGGACAGAGACCCATCCTCGCTCCTCACCCAGTGTTCTCCCGCACCCTCGTCCACAGGAGCCTCCAGAAAAACAAAACTCTGGGTCCATATTAAGTCCTGCCATTACCAAGGTGAGGCGGGGGGTGATGGCACTCTGGAAGCTGGGACAGTCCTCGGCGCGCCATAGAGGACGCCGCCCCGACTTGGTAGCAGCAGCAGCATCCCACGGCAGGTCTCTCACAGCGAGGTGGAGGCGGGTCAAGGTCTGGAACTGGGTCTCACTGCTCCACCTCCTGTCACCAGGGCGAAGGACGCGGCTCGCCCGGCCCAGCCAGCCTGCCCAGGCCTGTGCCCAAGACTTTATCTCTCCTGAGACTAACGGGACTGGGGACAAGAATTTACATTCCCCTTCCTACGCTCGGCTCAGCTCACTGTCCCTGCCTCTCTGCAGGGGCTGCCCAAGGATGGTCCCCGTGCGGGAGCCCTGCGGCGAGCCGGGGTGCTGGAAGGCCCTCCGACACCAGCTCTGGGCCTTGGGCAGGCACCTCGTCTCCCAGGACCTCAGGCTCCTGGCCACCACGTGGGGACACGAAGGGTGTGACCTGGCAGAGCGGCTTAAAGATCGAGGGGGTCAGTACACGTTTTACAGGGCCCGGAGCCATGGGCTCCTCTCTCCGCTACAGGCCTCCAAGCGCCCCAGCGCCGGGGCGGACCAGCCGGGCAAGCCTCCGATCCAGCACGAACAGGATGTGGCCCCCCGCTTCAAAGTTCTTCAGGGCTCCAGCTGGTGCTAGCAGAGCGTGAAACCACGTAAACCAAGTCCAGGGCCCTGGAGACTACAGGGTGGCCAGCCCCGCCACCAGCTACACTCCGAGGGCTAACCTGCAGCCCCGCTGCCGGTCAGTCCGACAGCGCTGCGTCGCCATCGGCACACAGCTCACCTGGCACCCGGGCGGCAGCACACCCGCGGGAGCCGCCAGACCGGAGGACGGACCCTGCCGTTCGCCTGCGGGGCTGGCCCGACAGCCACCGCCACCCCAGGCCCGGCGGGCGCTCCGCGGGTGCCCGTGAGTACGCGGTACGCACGACACACGTGGGCGCGCCGCTCGTATTCAACAATCCCAGTGCCCTCGACTTCAACGATGACGGCCTCTTAAACAACGTAGACGGACACGATCCAACACAGACCTGCCCCCACGTGGGCTCCGGAGCCCCCGAAACGTGACCGGTCCGGAACGGGAGGCGCGGGGAGCCAGCTACAAACCAAACTGTAAGGACTGGCTGTGGAAAAATACGTGATCTCAGTAAGTAGATGTGGAAACATTAGGAACACTCTAAAGAGCTCACTGAAACGAGCGCGTGTTTTTACTGCACGAGTCACTGCAGCCTTGACCCAGAGGAGCACGCGGGACTGGCAGGATGGCCGTCCCCAGAGCTCAAGTGGGGGGCGGGGGGGGGGCCTAGCCGGTTTTCTACCCTGGAAAATCAGCCTGCGTCCACAGGGACTAATTGTTCACCCCACGAGACAACGTGGCAAGACAAGAATACTGAAGACAGAGGGTCAACCTGGACCCTTCTTGCCAGGAAAAGTTAAATACAGCTAGGATATCTGAGGGGAATTTTTCTTCGCTTTTAAGTACCTAGAATACGTTTACAGGACAATCACCTCCCAGATTTAACTCCACTTCGTTAAAGGCAAGTTCTGACACAGCCGTGATGAATGAGCCTCAGGAGTTTCTTCCACAAAATCAGTCCAATGCTAGGCAGGAGACCAAGCATTCCCAGCTTGCTGGCGCGCCGGCCGCGAACAGGACCGAGGAGAACCCCGCTGTGCGGCCTCAGCTGGACCTTCTCACTGAGGTGTAGGGAGGCTTGACCACCGACCCGCCTGTATCTCAGTCAAAGGGAACCCTTGCTGGGGGCATCCATCCCTATGGAAAGAACTAGAAATACACTTTTGACATTGTTTCAATTCATTTTTAAGCCTCTGTCAACAAGTTTTAAGTTTCCATGTAAGCAGACTTTAATTTTAGTAATATTTTTAAATACTCTTTTGGACAAAATTTCAAACACAATCTTGGTTAAAAATCTCAAAGAGGGGGCGCCTGGGTGGCTCAGTCAGTTAAGTGTCCGGCTTTGGCTTAGGTCATTATCTCACAGTTCATGGGTTCGAGCCCCACATCAGGCTCTGTGCTGGCAGCTAGCTCAGAGCCTGGAGCCTGTCTTCAGATTCTGTGTCGCCTTCTCTCTCTGACCCTCCCCTGCACATACTATCTTTGTCTCTCAAAAATAAACATAAAAAAAATTTTTTTAAATCTCAAAGAGCATCGAACACTATGCACCGTAGTATAATAAAAGAACCCATCTTTCAAAAATACAGCAGAGAGTGATTTTGGAAACACGTAAGGGCAAGGTGTTCCAACGCCTCCCCCAACTCACCCCACCAGCCCACCCGAAGGCCTGCTCATTCTCTGGGCATCAGAACAAAGGAAAAGTCCCCTCCCTCACACACCGAGGGCACAGGCGCCTTTAGCAACAGGCCTGAGATGCGCTGGCAGCCAGAGCACCTGCCTGTGCTGGGTGGCCCCTCCCGCCAGCAGGAAGGAGAGTGAAACCGCTGGGAAGCAAGGCTCGGAGGTCGGCAGCTTCGGTTTCCTCTTCCAGCAGCTCCTTTGTCGTCCTGTCCTTCTCAGGCAAGCGCAGTGCGGGGACTCCGGAGCGCCCCACATCTGCTTCGCCATCTACCCAGAGAGGCACGCGTGCAGGACACGAAGAGAAAAGCCAATGCGTTTCTCCCAAGAGGCTTCCATCCTCCGGAGATAAGAAAACACGCAGGGCCTGTCCGTGCTGCCGGCAGGCCAGAGGGAGAAAACGCCTCTGGAGACCACCCGGCAGGTGCGCACAGCGTTTCAAAGCCCTACATCCTTGCCCGCAGCGCCCCATCAGAGGAGTAGGGAACGCAGATGCACGGCCCCCACAGCGGCTGGCGGTCACTGCTGAGAACGGAAGGGTTGGGCTCGGCCTCCTCACTGCCAGACCAAGGCTGTGAGCACTCGAGACCGAGGTGTGAAATGAGCAACAGGCGTACGGCCTTTAGAAAATGTTACAATAAAGACATGACTGAGAATTGAAACCAGAGACCAAATGGAGACTCTGGAAAACTCTGCGAGAGCGCACCTGGCCTGAGCAGGCTTCTCGCCCTCAGCCAGGCCGCATGTGTCCCTAGGACAGCGGTGGCCCCGCTACACGCACCAGGCAGACCAGGGTTCCCCACGCATCCGCCAAAGGAACCGGACCCCGGTGCCAGCTCCTTCAGGCAGGAAGTTTAAGAGAACTATCAACTTTAATCACCCAGACATAGTTCCCAAGGGGTGGGCTCTCAGATCTTACTTTACTGCACCGTTAAGAACACGGAAAAAAAACAACCCTATTTTCTTATCAAACTCCACCCTATTCCAAGAAATGAAAGGTTCAAATAAGATGCATGACAGGTAGCAAAGAAACACAGAAAAATGAAAAGTTCACCCAAGCCACATGTGCGGGTTTCCCTCAGTTTTCCCAAAATTTAAAAAAATGTTTTCCAATTTAAAACCTAAATTGTCTCTCAAACTTTAATACAAAATATACAACATTCCTTTAAATTTAAAATTCCCTTTGTAATCAAAACCACCCACTAGGAGAAATACCTCATTCTCTACAGCTAATTAAGATGCGTATGCACCGAAATAACTGACGTAGTAATCACAACGCCCGATTTCCTCTTTTCCTGGAAGAAATCTTAGCATAGCTGAACATGGTGGTAAAATACACATTCCCCAAATAATCTGTTACAAACACATCTCGGTCTACACTCTGGGAAGAGAGCACCTTGACGAAGACCAGAACAGAAGGTAACCTGGATTCTAGTGATCAGTGTAAGGTGTGTGTCTGTAACATCCACCACTTTCTCTCATCAAGCGTAAGGTCGAAAGCCTGAAACATGTCAAGCCTAGAACATGTTTCAGAAGCCAAGGCCCTTCCCTTCCCGTTCCCTTTCTACGTGGTGCTCTTTGAACATCCTTGAGGCTGCTGCGTGCGGTCCACGTACAAGGTCATCTCTCGGGAACGGGCCAGCCCCTTCGCCCCACTGATCAGGACGAGTCTGGAAGCCCAAGGAGGGGCCACACCAGACACAACTCCTAAAACAAAACAAAACCCAGGGTGACTGAACAACTGAGGGTTTGATGTGTTTTGTCATTTTAGTGATCCTATGTAACTGTGTATTAAGTGTCACAACAGAGACTGTAAGTGTGCTAACACAACGTGCCTCTCTGAAACTTTTTTATTGAATTTCAAATTTCAAATGCCTTTTAAAAACTAGTTACAAGTTTCCTCATAAATTAAAAACAAAAATCAATGGCTTGCTATCAACTGCAGATTTACTGAAGGCCTTCCATAGGCCGAGTCCTGTCCCAGATGCTAAGGGTAGGTTAGCGGCCTCTCCTAGAGCATCGCTAACCTTTTTATTATAAAGGTAGTGGGACAGGAACGCTCCGCAGCAGCCTCTGGGTGGTTAAGACTCCATACTTTCCTAAAGAGTCCGACACTGAAGTTGTGGGATTATAACTTGAACGGGCAAACTGAATTCCAAATTTACATAACGATAAATAAAACTCAGTTTGATGAAAACGGGCTCACAACAAAGGTCAAGGAAAAGCAAACACCCCTACCAGGAGCGCGGAATCTCAGAGCCGGATGAGGGAGTCCAGGACAAAACAACACAGCCCTTCTGAAAGCACGCGGCCCCCTCGGAACAGCCCTGGGGTCCCTGGGACCTCCAGTAAGGCTTTCGCTGACCCAGAAGGCACTTCCTCACTGACCTCAAATACTACGAAAAAGACAGCTCAAAGTTCACCATCACGTCTGAGAAGAGTATTTTGATTTCTTAACGCCAGTTGCCATGTAACTTTTCCTCATCGATCGGGGGACTTCTAGATGTTTTCCAAGAAACCTACACTACGACTGGTCTTTTGGGCGGGGAAACCTGCACGGAATCCTCCGACACCGCGGGTTCCGCCGGAGATGCACCCATCCTCTCTTCTCCGCGGGCCCGATCGGACTCCCCTCGGTTCTGATAAGGACACACAGGCGCAGTGGGAACGCGGCGGCAGCAGAGGACGGACGCACGGACGTGACCACGGCCACCATGCCCGAGTTCCCAAATAAAAGAACGTCTAGGTTTCTGGGTCAAAAGCACTCCCCCAAAGTTAAGAAAAATCATATGGTCAAACGAGCTGGAAAAAAGGTTTCCAGAGAACCGTCACTGAAAGAGAGAACAGTGACAACCTGCCAGAGCAACGACACCCCGCCCGGGACACGCCGCGAGACACAGCTCAGTTCACCTGCAACCTGAACGCCTCGTTTCTGGCAGCAGAAAGAAAAAGCAGAGAAAGGAGTGAGGCTGGGAGGGCTTGGGGCCCCTCGTATTCGTGCCCGGCTTTGCCCGATTACCTGCGGAGAATTCTGAGGGGCCGCCCCCCACCTGGACGCGATCCCCCGGGAACCCCTAAAAGCAGCGTAAGGCAGGTGACAAGGAATCGACCGCACCCCTTAGGAACGGTGGTCGCAAATGTGACACCGACCCACGAGCTCCTGGGACTCTTCTCCAGAGCGCCGAGAGCCAAACGTCGGGGCGCACGCAGCGGCTCGTCCCCGCCCCGCGGCCGCCGCCCGCCCCGCCCCCTCCCTGCGCCCCGGCCGCCCCCGCGCCCGCCCGGCCCCCTCCCTGCGCCCCGGCCGCCCCCGCGCCCGCTCACCTCCAGGCGCAGGGAGGCCCCGCAGCCTCGCAGGAACTCGCGGATGTTGCTCAGGCACTCGCTCTCGCTCCGGGGCTCCGGGTAAACCTGCAACACAGAGCACGGGCGCTGAGCGGCGGCGCCGAGGTCGCGGGCGCGACCCCAGGCGGCCCCGGCGGGTGGCCCAGGGCGAGAGGCCGCCCCTGACGCCCGCCTGCTGGGCCGCGGCCGCTCCTCACCCTCTTTCCTGCCTCCGGGCTGCACCAATCTCAGGTCCCTGCCCGCTCCAGGAAGTGGGCCGCCACCGGAAGTGACGTCTTCAAGCCGCGCCCCGGCCGGCCCGCGCGCCGCCTTTTCCGGCCTCGCCCTCGCGCTCGCAGGCCCTGCGCACCTGGCCCCGCGCGCGGCCGCCTCTCCCTGGCACCTGGTGCCCGTCGTCGGACGCGGCGCACCCGGCCCCACGCCTCCCCCTCCTCCTCTCCCCGCTGCCAGCACCTGGTCCTTGTCCTCGGAGGCGGTGCACCTGGCCCCACCCGCGGCTCCGGGCCCCCCCCCCCGCCCCCCCCCCCCCCCGCATCTGGTCCTTGTCCTCACTCGCGGGCTCCACCTCCTCCCTCCCGCCCCCCCCCCCAGCATCTGGTCCTGGTCCTCTAACGCAGTGCACCTGCGCACCTGGCCCCACGCGCGGCCTCCT